>JASVEL010009418.1:0-81307 GCA_032618575.1 Nicotiana noctiflora
GCCCCCGCTAGACTCCAGCCAGCACCATCATCAATACCAGGCATTGCAGCGTCAAAACTACATTCCACGCGAGCCTCCCGCGCCCTATGACGTGCTCCCTCGAAAACTGCTTTGGAAATGATGCCGGCCTCAAATAGATGTTTATACACATCCCGCTGGGCCTCGGCCTTGGCATAAACGCGGGAACTACCCATAAAAACGGACTGCTCCTGGATACGCATGTTCTCTTCCTCTAAAAGCGCGATTTGCCCTGTTGCATCTTGAGCGCCCCGCTCTAGAACTCCGATCCGCTCTTCAAGACTGCCCTCCCTGAAGGCAGTAGCAGCTCTCACCAACGATAACTGAAATTTGTTACCGCGGATAATTCCCTGCAATTCATCCGCCGGGCCAAGGCCTCGACCAACCTCCACTTTAAAGCGGACATCTCCCCTCTAGAACAACAACCCTCCCACTCCACTCTGAGATGACTTCCATCACCTTGGTCAAACACAAACGCTCACACTCAATCGAGGCCCTCATCCCGGCTTCGAGCTCATCATCCTTCTGATGCAATTGATCCTCTAAGGCCCTTATGCGACCAAGCGCATGGTTCGCCTGTAACTCACTCCTCGCCAACTTTTTAACCAAAGCCCGATTACGGGGGTCAGTCCTCATACGACGCTCATCTCCCTTCACTTGACTCGATAGCGATGACACTTGTCAACCATCCGCAAAAACACTTCGGGCCGAATGTTGGCCCGGCGAAGACTCTCCACCTACAACAAAAACACTTACAAAACGAAGGACGAGAGGTCAGGCAGAAGATACAGAAGCTTGTAAAAGGAGGGAATAAATAGAAAGCAAATAAGTTTTCGCCTCCGAATACGTACCCTCATCCCTATCACGTATACTTCATTCATCAAACCAGCATCTGAAACCCCCTCAATGATTCATTATCCACCACAGAATACAACTGTCCAAACTAAGACACCAAGCCCGAATCCAACAACAACAAATTCTCATTCACGGGAATTTCAACAACACGCGGCCTCCCATCCAGGTGAACTGCTGCACTTGTGATCCCATCACGAAACATGCGAACATCCTCGAAATTCAAGTTCGAATCAGACGTAGAACCCTCTCCCACTGCCGCCACCTTCGTCAAAGGAGTACTCGAGCCGCCAATATCCACGACCACTCGAGAAGGTTCCCCAACTCGACCATATGGATAGAAGACTGAGCAGTAGGTGCGTCACTTCCCTCTCGACCCTCTCGAGCCTGAGCCTCATTTTCTCCTGCCCTGTAATTTGAATTATACGCCACGTTCGCATCCTCCCTCGCCCCAGAAGGGGGGAATCCATATTTATCACAACAGGAGGAACGAGTCGAACTGCCACAGACGGAGCCGGAGGGGAGATAATCATGCGGCTGACCAAAGGCCTCTCTTCCTTATCACAAGAAGATGAGCCGCCTCGAGGGCGAACGGTCCCCGATGGACCTTCGCCACAAACCAAAGGACGAGAGGGAGAGGGCGCCGCAGAAGACTCAACCGATGCAGCCCTCGTCATTCGGCATGGTACCGGTGCTGCAAAGAACCTAGAAATCGCACCAGGCCGCCGAAACGCTAGTTGAGGAGCTCTGCCTCGGTATACTCTCCCCGCAACAAAGGACAAGGTCAGCCCAAGGAATTATTAAGCTCGAAACAAGCCAAATATGAAAAGCATAAATTCTTACCCACGACTGGCCCCCATCCATACTTCTCCCAAAAGGACGTCCACGAGCGGGCCCCCTTAGTGTGCGGAACCACGACTTCGAGCCATCCACGCAACCCATCAAATAAAGTAGGCGGTGACCTCTCGGCTATAAAAAAGATAACGAAACAATGATAATCTAAACATAAGAAGAGGAAGGAAACAAAATTTACCGCTCGAAAGAATAACTCACGTATGTAATTCCAAGTCTCCGGGAATCCTGGAGAAGACGCCACCAGGTGCTCGGTCCGAATATAGAAGAACTATTCGAACGGTCGAGGCTCGACCTTGTCGTCTAAAGAAGTTATTAGCCCCTTCGAACCATGCAGGCTCATCCGAAGCATAGTCCCCCGCACCCGCTGAGGAGCATACAGAGCAAGTACATGCTGGAGCGTAATCGTCCTTCCGGCCAGTTCCCCGAACATTAAAAACATCACCAGAACCTTGTAAAGAGAGGGGGTGAGCTGCCCCGGACACACCTTATAATACCGACAGAAGTCCACCACCAAATTGGGAAGCGGAACCCTGAATCCCAGTCTAAAAGGGTACGCATAAAAAACACAGTACCCGGCGTGATTAGTGTGGACCTTCTCCTCTGGCCGGTCAAGGACAATGTCAGCGTGAGAAGGCATGAACCCCTGCTCCCGTTGTTGGGCCATACCCACCTGCCTCATCAGTGGGCCCTCATCCACCGGGTCATCCCCTACATCGGCGGTGAAATCCGCCGCCGGGCCTCCAATTGTGGGGAATATTTTGTCTATTGACGATACATTTTCAATTTCATTTTGCCCATCTTCTCCCAACACCGGAGATAGGCCTTCAATCACCGGGGGACTGATCGGTAGCCCCAACGGAAGAATTTCACGGGGAGAAGAATTGGCCATCGATTAGTTGTCTGAAGAATAGAGTAGAATGTCGGATTTAACCAAGAACGGTGAAAAACTCGTTGCAAAAGGGAAAGAAATCTAAGTTCACAAGAAACAAGAGCTCCAAAAGCTCACAAGTAAACTAGAGAATGCCAAGAATCAAATGCCCCAAACTGTCTTATAGGCAACGCAATCAATTTTCGGGAAAACCGATGGATGTCATTAACTGCATATTCAACCGTAAAAAATGGTTCAATTCTACTGAAACAGGTGTCGCCATGATTGGCGTCATAAAGTATCCACCCGATCGCGATTGTCATCTCGCTCATTATAGAAAAGAGAATAGACATATCGCCGAGGGCGGGATAAATCCTATACCATTGAAAATTCGTATAGATTATGCGCATCGAATTTGCACTACAGCGTACTGATTATTCCCTTTCGCCGGCAATACTCGTCTACGAGAGATCGAGCCTTCGCTATATAAGAAGAGGAGATGAGGGATGCCAAGGTCTCGACACAAGCAGTCGTCACCCGCCCCTCGCCCAAAAACTATCCATTTTGTGATCACCAAAATCCGCTCATCAAGCTTGACTTCGAGGCGACCATGATAAGCGGAGGGACTAACTGTATGAGTGAGAACCCAACTCTATGATAGTCGACGAGGTTAACCTTTTCTCTCGGCTAATGCAAGAATAATAAGTGCTATGATCACTCTTAATTAAAGATATCTTTCACATCCGTTTAGAAAGGATATTAAGGTTACGACCTATCTGTTATATTTAAAAAATAACTCCCTAATGTGGGCCAGCCATCAGGGGTCAACTTATACAATTCACACCTATAAATACCAAGAGAGGAAGCTGAAAGGGGGATCCACTCTCTCCCCATGAGGGCTCTAGAAATACATAGCAAAGTAGAGAGTGAGAACCTACAAATAAAAGCAGAAAGAGGGTAGATCAAAATAAACATGATTATAAGGCTCTGAACCTCTCCATGGGGAGGCAGACCACTCTATTATCATAAATAAAGATCACCTATGTTTTCTGTTGCTAGTATGGACATTTCTCGTTATCTTTTCCTTTATTAGATTCATGATATGTTACGACTTGCTATGATTGACCATCAACTTATGTCTATTGTTTTGAATTCATAAAGTGATCAATAACTTTTGAGCCAAATAATTACTATTTATTATTTTTCAAAAACAATGTCTACATTTAATAGGGGCGATGCCACTTAAAAATAAAACAAAAAAACAAAAATATCAATTTAGAATGAAGTAAAATGTTAAGATTATTGTCATCCTAGATTCAAATTCATTTAGAAGTGGAATTATGAGCACATCACTTTTACAAAATTTTATGTATGCTACTTGCAGCAGCAGTTATTGAAATTAAAGTATTAGTAAATGTCTTTAGGAGATAACAGAAAATTACAGCCTGGGGGATCAATATATCTAAGTGTATTTCGGGTCAAGGAGAGGACCCGAAAACCCACCTAACAATATTCAAAAACTTGGGTCCACCGTTACATTGACATGACCAAACAGTGTGCAATTAATTCCCATAAATTGAAAGATAAAGAAGTGATAGCAAAATCATTTTATTTTTTCCAAATAAATTAAAAACAGAAATTCAAATGAAACAAACGGAAACGGAAACGGAAACGGAAACGGAAATGGAAATGGAAATGATGCTTCTCTGTATCGTCAAATTAAACTAAACTAAAAGTCGTCTTCCTCCGCTGCCCTGACGGCTTTTCCAAATTTCTCAGTCCACCTTCTACCCCCACACCACCCCACCCCCTCTCCCCACCATATATCCACATATATTTTTTTGTAAAGAAAAGGCAAGAAATTTATACTCTTATTTAGGTGAATTGTGAGGCTCGATCTTATAGGAGAAGATCTCTCTTTGGTAGGGATCTAGAAATATAGTTAAAGCCTCTCTCTCTTGGGTTTGGATCTGATGGCGTTATCGGGGATGAGAGGTTTGTCAGTGTTCATAAGTGACATTCGAAATTGCCAGAACAAAGAGGCAGAGCGTCTTCGTGTTGATAAAGAGCTTGGAAATATTCGTACTCGCTTCAAAAACGAAAAGGTCACTACTTTCTTTATATATGTGAATCCTTGATAATTTTCATTGATGTGTAAATGTATGCGAAGGGTTTTTGCTTTCTGTTTATCGCGCAATTGCAATAATGGGGTTTGTTTTGATTTATATCTTCAGCTGAAATGATATTGCAATTTTTACTACTATGAGGTATGCTGTGTATATTGTCTAACTAGTAGGTCCTTTTGTTTGATTTTGGGCTTAGGTTAAACTGCTTGGGAACGGGGTATTATAGAGGTATCTGCTAGTTAAGTAGAAGCCGTATGCACTTATTGAATTTATTCTTGTGTTTTAGCAGTATAAGTATTCCGCGAAAGACTTCAATGCATCTTAAGAAATCATTAGGATGGATCCAGTTTTGAATTTACTAGATACTTAGTTACTATTTGCTTGTTAGGTAAAGAATGCCCGATTTAGGCTAGTTAAGATAGCAGTGTGAAGGTCTAGGTCAGAAAAAGATATACCTTTTATATTTTCTAGTGGATGATATTGAATTGAGATGATTTCATTAGCCTGAATAACGATTAGAGTTGTGAGGAATCACTTTGTGTTATGGTGCAACTTGAACAATTCTGTGGTAAATGCAGGTGTTGACTGTTCCCATCTAAATGTGGATCCATATATCCGTGTAACAGTTGTTATCTTTTGAAATGGTTCTTTGTGACGTATCTGTTCAAGCCCTTAAGAACTGTGCCCCTAGCATTATTTGATTGACTAAGGGGGGAAAGGAATAAATAAAAGACTGCTTGTTTATATAAACTAGAGTGATAGCCAAATTCCTTATGTGTTATCATGTGAAGCATAGAAGTTCGAAACAAACTCTAGGAATAAGCTGTAGAACTATCCGAGTTGGTAGAGATAATGTTCGATTAAGATGCTACATAGTTAAGGACTTTGAAGTAGCATCTATAACAGTTATTGTCTACTGAGGCCTGAGGGTGCAGTAATCCTGCAATTTTTAAGCCATTACAAGAATATTCTGTAAGGTAAAAGGGATATGAGCAGGGTTGGCTTTACAACCAATATCGAGTTCTTTCCACCACATTGTTGATACAAGGTAATGCTCTAACTAGGGTCCCATAGTTTGTTAAGATGCATGATAATATACATTCATCTACTGAGTACTGAGGATGCTGTACTAACAAAAAAAATATTGAGGTTTCTGCAAGTTTCTTGCATATGTAAGGTATTGAACTTAGATCCTATGTGTTCAAAGTTGGACATTGAACTAGCGGTAAACAAAGAAAGATGTAGAATTAGATTTTCAATGAAGATATCTCAAATGTTTTTTTTATTGAGGTGCTATTCAAAGGAGGAGAAGGAGCTAACTATATGGCATTTTTGTGAACATTGGATTATCTCCAAAATGATGAAACATCTCATCAGCCTCTTTTTTGCTTGTTCAATCAAAGGGGATGTTATAGATGAAGGGAGGAGGAAAAGACAGATATTTTCAACCTATTGTTAGTGACACTACTTATGGCAATTAATCAACTAGAAGGGGCAAAAATTAGATAAGAAGGTTTAGATGCCTAATTTGTTCATATTTGTTTGAAACTCTCCTAAATAAATAGTGGAATTGGAGGACATAGTCAGATATATACAAGGCAAATGCATTAGTAAAATTGTATTACTCAAATATTCTTTAGTGAATAACTGGGACCAGATGGCAGATGCTCCATCATAGTGTTTCCTTACTTTGTTGTTTATTTAATTTCTGTGTTTCTTGATCTGTCTATATGGTTTGGGTTGAGCTGCCTTGGCTGTAAAATTTAATTTGCTTCAACCATGGGGATGGAGTTCATACTTATTTTTTTGCAACAGGGGTTGACACCTTATGAAAAGAAGAAATATGTCTGGAAAATGCTTTACATTTATATGCTTGGTTATGATGTGGATTTTGGTCACATGGAAGCTGTATCTCTGATATCTGCTCCAAAGTATCCCGAGAAGCAGGTACGTCCTCGTTCTTCTTTTCATTCAATCAGATGGATAAGTAATCACCCAGGAATTGGTAACTTAAGGCAATCCTATTTCTCGGTTATCAAAAAAATAACGTACTATTTCGTTCTAGAAGTTGATATCTATATTTTCAGTTGTACTTTCTCTTAAAACTATTGAAACCACAGCTTTATAGAAATAATTGGAGAATGTTATTGTGTGATACATCTTTTTTTGTACTTGGTAGTCTTCATGCATACATACATACTAGTTCAAGATGGAGGTGGTGCACGTTTCTAGTTTTCCCTGTGCTGCAGCTTCTATTTTGTGTAAATCCGTGGTCGAGGTTAGGCGGGTGAATGATAGGTTAATGTCTATCAAGTTGGTTATAGGTGGGTGCGTCCTCAATGTCATCAGCGCTTACGCGCCTCAAGCAGGATTAGAGGAGGAGGTTAAGAGGCGCTTTTGGGAAGGCTTGGACGAGCTCGCTAGTAGTATCCCTCTATCTGAGAAGTTAGTTATTGGAGGAGATTTTAATGGCCACATTGGTGCCGATGCTGGGGTTATAGTGAGGTCCATGGGGGCTATGGGCTCGGGGTCAGAAACGGAGGAGGCTCTTCTTTGCTTGATTTCGCCAGGGCTTGCGATCTTTGGATTGCAAACTCGCTTTTTAGAAAAGGGAGGAACACTTGGTTACTTTCAAAAGTTCGGTAGCAAGGACTCAGATAGACTACCTCCTCATCGGACGGAACGATAGAGGGTTGTGCAAGGACTGTAAGGTCATCCTGAGAGAGTACCTCTCGACTCTCCATAGACTCCTAGTGATGGATGTAGGTATATGGGTGAAGAGGAAGATGAGGGGTACCCGGGGTCGGCCGAGGATTAGGTGGGGAGCCTTGACTAAGGAGAATGCCCTGGAGTTGGAAAGGAGGTTAGTTGATGGTGGTGCCTGGAGAAGTTCTGGGGAAGCGGATGATATGTGGACTACGACCGCTGATTTGATCAGGGAGGCAGCGCGAGATGTGCTTGGAGTAGCCAAGGGATATTCAGGCAGGCATCAAGGTGACTGGTGGTGGAACGAGGTTGTCCAAGGAAAAATGGAGGCGAAGAAGGCGGCATTTGCTCGGATTGTGGAGAGCTCGAGCGAGGAGGAAAGGAAAGTTAACACGGACCGCTATAAGGAGGCGAGGAGGGAGGCAAAGAATGCAGCGTTTAAGCGCATGTACGAGGAATTAGAAGAGAAAGGAGGGGACAAGAAGTTGTTTAGGTTGGCTAAAGTGAGGGAGAAAAATGCACGGGACCTGGACCGAGTTAGGTGCATCGAAGACGAGGATGGTAGAGTTTTGATAGGGGAGGCTCAGGTCAGGCAGAGGTGGCAAGCATACTTCCGAGACCTGCTCAACGAGGAAGGTGACCAAGACATAGAGTTAGGGGAGCGGAGGGACTCAGAGCGCCATAGGGATCTGGGGTTTTGCAGGCGCGTTAGGGTAGAGGAGGTCGTGGAGGCATTGCGGAGGATGAGTAGGGGTCGAGCGACCGGACCAGATGAAATTCCGGTGGAGTTTTGGAAATACATGGGTAGGGCAGGAGTGGAGTGGCTATCCAGGTTGTTCAATGCGATCTTCAGGTCCAAGAAGATGCCAGAGGAGTGGAGGTGGAGCACAGTTGTGCCTGTGTATAAGAACAAAGGTGATATCCAGTGTTGCAATAACTATAGAGGCATCAAATTACTAAGCCACACCATGAAAGTATGGGAGCGGGTGGTTGAGGCGAGGGTTAGGGCGATGGCGTCAATCTCGGTGAACTAGTTTGGTTTCATGCCGGGCCGCTCCACCACAGAAGCTATCCACCTCGTTAGGAGATTGGTGGAAAAGTTTAGGGACAAGAAGAAGGACTTGCACATGGTGTTTATCGACTTGGAGAAGGCATACGACAAGGTTCCAAGAGAGGTGTTATGGAGGTGCCTGGAGGCGAAGTGCGTGCCGGAGGCCTATATTAGGATGATCAAGGATATGTATGATGGCGCTAAGGCGAGGGTTAGGACGGTGGGTGGCGACACAGATCACTTCCCGGTGGAAGTGGGGCTTCACCAAGGATCGGCGCTCAGCCCCCTCCTATTTGTTTTGGTGATGGATGCACTAACTCGGCATATCCAAAGAGACGTGCCATGGTGTATGCTATTTGCTGACGATATTGTCTTAATAGAAGAGTCGAGGGTCGGCATTAACGACAGGTTGGAAGTTTGGAGACAGACCCTCGAGTCAAAGGGTTTCAGACTAAGCAGGTCTAAGACTGAATACTTGGAGTGCAAGTTTAGCTCCGAGCCGAGTGAGGGAGCTGGTAGGGACGTTAAGTTTGGTTCTCATGTCATCACCAAGAAGGACAGTTTTAGATATTTTGGGTCGGTGATCCAAGGGGACGGAGAGATCGACGGGGATGTCACTCACTGAATAGGGGCTGGGTGGTCGAAATGGAGGCTTGCGTCGGGAGTCTTGTGCGACAAGAAAGTGCCACAGTATCTCAAGGGGAAATTTTATAGAGCGGTGGTTAGACCAGCTATGCTGTACGGGGCGGAGTGCTGGCCAGTGAAAAACTCCCATATCCAGAGAATGAAGGTAGCGGAGATGAGGATGCTCAGGTGGATGTGTGGGCACACCAGGTTGGATAGGGTTAGGAATGAAGTTATTCGGGAAATGGTAGGGGTAGCCCCAATGGATGAGAAACTGCGAGAAGCAAGACTCAGGTGGTTCGGACATGTGCGGAGGAGAAGCCCCGATGCACCGGTGAGGAGTTGCGAGCGGCAGTCGATAGTTGGCGCGAGTCGTGGCAGAGGGAGGCCCAAGAGGTATTGGGAGGAGGTGATTAGGCGGGACATGACTATTATGCGGATTTCCGAGGACATGGCTCTTGATAGGAAAGTCTGGAGGTCTAGTATCAATGTTGTAGGTTAGGGGCTCCTATTATTCCGCGGGATAGGGATGGGTCGAGGGGGGAGGGTTCCCGATAGGTTAATATCTCTGTGAGTACTCCTAGAATTACTAATGTCTTTTGTTCATGCTGTTGCTTTGTTTACTTTGCCCTCTAATATGTCAGTTTTCTTTTGTGGTTTATTCTGGAGTCACTAATGCTCTTTCTTTTTGTTTTGTTTTTGCTCTTTTTTCCTTTTCTCGATCTTTCGCCGATGGTCGATTGGAAACAGCCTCTCTGCCCTATCGGGTAGGGGTAAGGCCTGCGTACATATTACCCTCCCCAGACCCCACCATGTGGGACTATACTGGGTAGTTGTTGTTGTTGTTGTTGTTGTTGTATTTGAAGCAAGGACTTTGAGGTTTGACTGATTGCTGTTTTGTGTTTTGCAGGTTGGGTATATAGTCACATCATGTTTGCTCAATGAGAACCACGATTTTTTGAGATTAGCAATTAATACAGTACGCAATGACATAATAGGCCGCAACGAGACTTTCCAGTGTCTAGCATTGACTTTGGTACGGGTCGCAGATGTTTTGTTGCTCTTTACTAGCATATATGCAAATCTTGTATTGTTATTTGCTTTTCCCGGAAAGGAATTTCTTACCTGCAACATATTGAAGCTTTGGTTTTTCTTTTTTCATATATTTCAAATTGTAAATGTTCATGTATATACGCAGGTTGGAAATATTGGGGGGAGGGAATTTGCTGAATCTCTGGCTCCTGATGTTCAGAAGTTACTTGTAAGTGATACTTACAGCATTGAGCTTGTGAGTTTAAAATTGAGGTTGACTCTTTTTTCCCTTCTTTTTGTGCTGCAAGATATCAAGCAGTTGCAGGCCACTTGTGAGGAAGAAGGCTGCCCTATGTCTCCTGCGTCTTTTTAGAAAAAATCCTGACGTCGTGAATGTTGATGGCTGGTATGTGTAATTATGTATTTTAATGGTTTATGGAATGACTTCATTCGTGTTTCAGCGGTTGGAGTTTCCTCATGTTCCAGGTCAGATAGGATGGCACAACTACTGGATGAACGGGATTTTGGTGTTTTGACATCTTCCATGAGCCTTCTAGTTGCATTAGTGGCTAGTAACCATGAAGCATATTGGAGTTGTCTTCCAAAATGTGTTAAAGTGTTGGAAAGGCTTGCCAGGAACCAAGATATTCCACAAGAATATACGTACTATGGGATCCCATCTCCCTGGCTTCAGGTTTGTTTAATCCTTACTGTTGAATTTACCGAACCCATTCCTGTGGATAAAACTGCATATTGTGCCTTTGAACCTTTAAATGCACATATGCTTTCCAATTGGATTATAGTCAATATATGCACATCAGTGCATGGCGTTAAAAATTGGCTGAGTGGGTAGGCTGATCCTTAAAATGATAAATTTGATGTACCGAGGCTAGTAACTTAAGAACAAAATGGTGATTTCTGCTCACATATCATCTTTAATTTTTTTGATTTTGATCTCAGGTGAAGACTATGCGGGCTCTTCAATATTTTCCGACTATTGAAGATCCGAGCACTAGAAGATCATTGTTTGAGGTATTCTCACCTGTAAAAGATGCTCGTTTACTACAAACATATCATTTATTTGTACATTCCAGAAAGAAAAAAAAAGAATCTGGGGTAAAATCCCAAAACTCATTTCATTTCATTCAATTAGGTTTTGCAACGGATATTGATGGGAACTGATGTGGTGAAAAATGTGAACAAAAACAATGCGTCACATGCAGTCCTATTTGAAGCCCTTGCTCTTGTAAGTTTCTAATTGTAACAGGTCGTTCTTCTTGCGTGTTCTTGAGATACAGTCTCATGCTTTCTATGAAGTTCAGTGTTAATGGCTATGGAATCTGACATTTAATAACTTAGTTCTTTATGGAGAACAGTTTTCATCAAATCAAGTGCCTGGTGATTATAAATTCTAGAGTCATGTTTTCTTGGAAAGCATTCTGATTTTGGACAAATTGCTAAATCAATATTTGGCAGCTCAATGACCTGAAACGTTCTCCATGAAATTATGTGCATTCTTTTTATTCTTGCCACTCTGATAGCTACTCCTTTATCAAAAGGCTGCTGCTTGTTCATCAAGAAAATTCGCAACTCTTAACCCTTCGGGAACATTATGTGCTAAAGACATGCTATTTTGCGTTATTCAGATTTTCAAAACTTGATCTGCTGTTTTAAGTTCTTCTCTGTCCCCTGCTTTCTCGTAAGACTTGAGGGCTAAATTCTAATTGCTTTACTGTAGGTCATGCATCTTGATGCCGAAAAGGAAATGATGTCTCAGTGTGTTGCGTTGCTTGGGAAATTCATTGCTGTCCGTGAGCCAAATATTCGTTATCTTGGCTTGGTAAGTCGTAGCAGCATACAAGCTATGCCCGATGTCTTTTAGTCCATCAGTGGCACTGTGTAACGTGTATATGCCAAATTTTTGACAAACTAATTTGTGAATAACTCCAGTTAACAGCATGCCGCCTAGACAATTCTGATTTCCTTATGTTATTATTGCCGAAATGCAGGAGAATATGACTCGGATGTTGATGGTCACAGATGTACAGGACATTATCAAAAGACATCAAGCTCAGATTATTACCTCACTGAAGGATCCTGATATCAGGTAGATTTTAAGTCTTGTTTTTCCCCTATCTTCTGCCCCAAATCTTTGGTGGTTTTCAAAATATGAATTAATCAGTTCTCAGTTCCAAATAAGGAAGGGGAGCCTTGGCGTAACTGATAAAGTTGTTGCCATGTGACCAGGAGCTCACGGGTTCGATCCATGGAAACCTCTTGCAGAAATGCAGGCTAAGATTGCATATATTAGACCCTTGTGGTCCGGCCCTTCCCCGGACTCCGCGTATAGCAGAAGCTTAGTGCACCGGGCTGCCTTTTTTTTTTCCAGTTCCAAATAAGTTGGAGTTGGCTTTATGAATCTCTTTATTTTGTTTGGTTTTCTCAAAATATAATTAAGTAAAAATACTTCGCACGGCAACAAAAACCCTTTTGGAAATTGATCACTTAAAGAAATTTAGTTGCTTATCAATTGTCTGATAATACATGTGGAGTCTTATTTGATTGTCTGCAGTGTTCTTTCTTCAAATTGCTGTTTTCCTTTTTTTTTTTTTTTTGTTACTTTGAAAGTCAGTCTAGCACCACGCAGTCTATCACATGTTCATACTAATCAGAGGATTCAATTGCTTCCGTTACTGATTTTAATTACTCCTTACAGTATTAGGAGACGTGCCCTTGATTTACTATATGGCATGTGTGATGTTTCTAATGCAAAAGACATCGTAGAAGAATTATTACAGGTATATTACCACCTGACTGTGTGTGTTATCGTCAATTTTTTCCGAATTCTGCTTTTTCAATGCTATTTTATGTTGGAGAAGGTAAAGAAGAATATGCAACTAACTTTATGTGTTTTCAGTATCTCAGTACAGCAGAGTTTGTGATGCGTGAAGAACTGTCACTTAAAATAGCAATTCTCGCAGAGAAGTTTGCTCCTGATCTCTCATGGTATGAAATTTATATGCAACGTGAAATGCACATTGTTTTCATGTATTATGTATCACGAAAACTGTTGGTGCGTCACAAAATGATGTATACCTGTGTCGATGTAGGGTATGTTGTTTAATGGCTTCGGCTAGTCAATATGATATATAACCTTATAGATGGACAAGGTGCAAAATAAACTGGGTCTAGGCCTTCCCTGTTGACAGGCCTAGGGTAGTTCTACTACTTGAAACACGTAAACTGATGTTCATGAGTTTCCAATCTACTTCTTTGATTCTCAATGTAACAATCACATGTATTGCATCTCTGCTCCCATGTTGATTGATTGAATTCCTGCATGTGAAAATGGTGCTGGCAGTAAGCAATCTATTAAATCAGAAGTGCCTTATGTTGGGAGAGGTTATGAGAGAAGACGTGATTTATATTTTGGAAATGAGACGTTGGATTCACCTTTTCAAAAAGAAAATGAGACATCAGATTTCTTGTCGAATAAATGGAAATACACTTTTCTTGAACTATATATTAATATATAATTGCCTAATTTCACCTTACCTTCTTTTTTTAAGGCTGTCAAAATTGAAAAATCTTGTCTTCTTAGTCCTTCAGTTTAATCTTTAATGGGAACCTTCCCAGGGAATTTTTCTAGTCAACCAAAATATATCAAATTGGCCTGGTGGCAATAGACTTGCAATAGACTTGAGCCTTGGGGTTTGCCCCCTTTCAAGGTCTCAAGTTCGAAACCCACTGGGTGCAAATAATTTCTAAGGGTCATCGGACTGGGTAAAACCTGAATTAACCGTGGTGCACTAGTGGAAAACTCTTTGCCGAGGGCCTGTGCACCCCCCTGGGATTAGTCGGGGCTCTTAGAGAATCGGACACCCGGTGCAAATCAAAAAAATATATATATGTATATATCAAATTGGAATATAAGTTTGAAATCACTCTTCAAAAATTGTTTCATGCAAAATCTCGTGTTTTTATCTTTGCATATTCATAACTCTGATTCTAGCGCCTTTACTGTTTTTAAGCACTCAAGATCTAGATGTCCACGAGACTGTTTCCTTGTTGCTCTATGTATGTGATGACATCTAAGAGTATACTCATGGTTCACATACAGGTATGTCGATGTCATCCTTCAATTAATTGACAAAGCCGGCGATTTTGTCAGTGATGACATTTGGTTCCGTGTAGTGCAGTTTGTTACGAACAATGAAGATCTTCAGGTAACTATAGCTGTCCTTCCATTGCTGCAATGTGGTCTATTCTTTGTTGGTGGGATTCAGTCTACTCTATGTCTTATTTCCAAACCTCTTTCCTCAGCCTTATGCAGCTTTGAAAGCCAGAGAATATCTTGATAAGCCTGCCATTCACGAAACAATGGTCAAGGTGCGTTCTTTTGCTATAATACTACACCCTGTTAGTGTTACTGCAAAAAATTATAAACCCTCTGTATGTTCTTGCTGCATAACTGCATTGTGGCTAGCCCAGTCATTTGATATACTGAATTCGCATGAGCTGTAAATAGAATATGAAGAACAACAACAACAACAACCCAGTATATTCCCACAAGGTGAGGTCTGGGGAGGGTAATATGTAGACAGGCCTTACCTCTACCCGAGAGGGCAGAGAGGCTGTTTCCAATCGACCCTCGGCGCATGGAAAAAAAGGCAAACAAAAACAAAAATAAAAACAAAAACAAAAACCGCATTAGTTACTCCAGCATACATCTCATAAAAATTATCTAAACATAAGATGCATATGTACCATAAATAAACAGGCATGCAATGATATCCAAACAGTAACTACCAGAAATGACTACCAAAAGAGAACACAAACTAATCATCTATGGGCGGCCCTACCACGCCTCACACTCCGGGAAACGAGTATGAAAAATCTAGAAGCCTCTATCCTACAACCCTGATACTAGACCTCCAGACTTTCCTATCAAGGGTCATGTCCTCGGAAATCCGCATCCTGACCATGTCCTGTCTAATTACCTCTCCCTAGTATCTCTTAGGCCTCCCTCTGCCTCGCCTCACACCGACCACCGCTAGCCGCTCACAACTCCTCACCGGGGCGTCGAAATAGGATATGAAGACTGCAGAAAAAAATGGAACTGCTGTTATATCTTTCTTTGCTTGTACATAGCTGTTGTGCACATCCATCCTCAAATAAGCCGTTGTATGTCTGCAGTGTTATCGCCAACTATGACATGGATAATTATGGAAATCTAACAACTGGAAAAGAATAGTACTGAGGGACTAATCTAACTTTGGAATTTGTGCTTGCATATGCTTGATTGTATTTTGTTTTTACCTATTAGAGAAACACTCGTGAGCTTCCAGTTCCGAATTTCTCAACATCTTATTTTATTTAACATTGGTATTGGCATATAACATACTCAAGGACAAATGATTAGAAGTTGTCTCCTATCACCTGAAGACACATGGAACGAGTAGTGAAAACCAAGTCTTGGATATCTGACTCCCAGGTGGAAGAATTGCTGAAGATGTTCCTTCCAAAAAATTGAGAGAGAGATTGACTTGAGATGTCTGTAACATTCCATTATACCACTGAGAACAACTTCACCTTGATCTAGAGAATTATGTCGCACCTTGATCTAGTGCATACCTCATACCAGGAATAGACTTGGTTCTGTTCAAAAGTTAAGCAAGCCATGTCTTTATCAATTTTAGGTCCTGGTTTTGCACGCCTCCGTTTTACATGGACCTTCTATTGGTCCAAGATTGCAATCTCAAGCATATAGTACTAAAAGGTAACGCTTGCATTACCTTCTCACACTGACATGGGTTGTCTTGTACTTCGTTCTTGGCTACTTTACCTAACCCTGTCCTAGAGTTTTAACTGATTAAAAAATAGTCTCTTAGAGTTTTGCTGAGTGTTCAGTTTCTTTTCAAGTTTTACTGGTTAATTGCAATAGTGCAAGCATAGGTTCCCAAAGAGAAAAAATTCTTCTGCACAAGCTCCTATTTTACATTTTGATGTGTGGGCTGTCCTATCTCATGTCAATGATGGAAACAGAACTTTATTGGGAAGCTAATGGAATATTTAATTTTTCTGTTGTATGATATGGAGCAGGTAATTGCATATATCCTTGGAGAATACAGCCATCTTCTTGCTAGAAGGCCAGGATGTAGTCCGAAGGAAATATTCAGCCTCATTCATGAGAAGCTTCCTACTGTTTCGTAAGGGCATTTTGACATTTGATCTCGTCTTTTCATCATTTCTTTTCATCTTATACCAGTTATATCGTTCAGGACTTCAACAATTCCAATTCTTCTTTCGACATACGCAAAAATATTGATGCATACACAACCACCGGATCCGGAGCTACAGAATCAAATATGGACAATATTCAGAAAGTAAGTTTTTACAATGTAGTAATCTATGCATTCTGTATGTAGTTAACTGTGCCAAGATATCCAGATTCATTCAGCTAATGGATAGTACTGCACATATATCCTAGATATGAGAGCTGCATCGATGCTGAAATACAGCAACGGGCTGTGGAATACTTAGAGCTGAGTAAGAAAGGTGCAGCGTTAATGGATGTCTTAGCTGAAATGCCTAAGTTCCCTGAGCGACAGGTATTTAAGCAACTTTGCATTTGATTAATTATTATCTGCACTATATTAATTGACCTTTTGGTTTGAGGGCTGGCCTTCTTCTGCATCATTTGCCGTCTCAAGTGCACAATATATCGTTTTGTTCTTTTCCTTTTTGATTTGAGTCACAAGTACTCTTTGGATGTAGTCCTCATTGATCAAAAAAGCAGAAGATACTGAGGCTGATACTGCTGAACAAAGTGCAATCAAGATGCGCACACAACAGCAGACCTCTAATGCTCTAGTAGTAACAGACCAGCGCCCTGCTAATGGTAGTCCACCAGTCAATCACCTTGGTTTAGTAAAGGTTCCAAGCATGACCAACGTGGTAAGATGTTTCCAGCACTATTACACTGAAATTAAAATTGAGGATTAATTGCTTTTTCTGTGAATATAAGACCGTAATTAACATTTACTGCATGGTCAGGATCGTAACTCAGCAGATCAAGGGGAGATTGAGCCGAATGGAACTTTGACCGTTGTGGATCCTCAACCTCCTTCAGCACCTTCACCTGATATCCTGGGAGATCTTTTAGGTCCACTAGCTATTGAAGGCCCTCAACCTGCTGCTACCCAACCTGTCCATAATTTGAGCTCTGGTGTTGGCGTCGCTCCAAATGCAGAGGATGCGCTAGCACTTGCAACTGTTGAAGAACAGACTGCAACAGTCCAGGTATTGCTTAGTCCAACTTGGTGAATATGATTTACCTTCTGGCTTTCATGTGATGACTTCTAATGTTCTAAAGAAAGATGGTTCCCCTCTCCTTCTGTTTGGGGTTCCATGGTCATTTTACTAAATTTAAAATAAGCTCTAAATAGGGGCATTTATGCCATGACCACAAACATATGTTACTGGCCAGTGTAAGTTCTTTTAACTGATTCCAGCTCAAGTCTGATGTGATCACATTTCCAAAATCAGAGAGCTCGTTTTCCATTTATAATTTGTTATGATTCCTCTGATCTTCTCTAGTTTCATGCTTCTGACCATCTTGTTTTACAATTCATGGTTGTAGCCAATAGGAAATATTGCAGAAAGGTTTCTTGCCTTGTGCCTCAAAGACAGTGGTATACTGTATGAGGATCCTTATATTCAGGTACTTACTTTTTTTCTTGTTTGTTATTACTGTCACTGGTTTACCTTTTGGTGCTTAGTTTAGTTTGTTGGCACAATTCCAGATTGGCATAAAAGCAGATTGGCGGGCACATCATGGACGACTTGTCCTCTTCTTGGGAAATAAGAATACGTCTCCACTTGTTTCGGTTCAGGCTCTGATATTGCCCCCATCTCATCTGAGATTGGAACTGTCACTAGTACCAGATACAATTCCTCCTCGTGCACAGGTTAGGTTATTATTGTGCTTTTGTTAGGAGTGGACTTCTTTCACTCTCTTCTTGTCAGTCTTCTTTCAATTTGTGATTACCTAGTGATATGAATTTCTGCAGGTTCAATGCCCTCTTGAAGTAGTCAACCTCCGTCCAAGTAGGGATGTGGCCGTCTTGGACTTCTCCTATAACTTTGGGACGCATTTGGTATGAAACATTTATTTTCTATTCATCTATCCATAGTTTGTATAGTTATATGTGTATTGACCTTGTTGTGCATTTACAGGTCAATGTTAAACTTCGACTTCCTGCCATCTTGAATAAGTTTTTTCAGCCTATATCAATATCTGCGGAAGAGTTTTTTCCACAGTGGAGATCACTATCTGGGCCACCACTGAAGCTCCAAGAAGTGGTATGTCATTTTATGTTCTTGCTTGACTTTAGGAATATCACACCTATCTAACTGTGTGTAAGAATTAAGAACGTTAATAGTAAAATCCTGGACTTCTTTCCACCTTGTATATGCATACATATCCTACATTGTGATCTCAACCTAAGTTGTGCGGACTCTTCGATTTTGGTGCCGACGGGGACGAGAGCGGGAGCGGGATACGTTCCGGATTCGGTCAACTGACTTGGGATACTTTGACCGAAGTCCATCGACAAATTTGGGAGAAAATTTGAGTTTGATTTCTCAAAATAAAAAATAGAACAAATTTAGGAGAATGAAAGAATAATGTTCTATCTTGGAGAATGAAAGATTGAATTCTACAATACTCATGTAAGTTTTTTCTTTTCTTTTCTTTTCTTTTGATAAGGACAATATTGTAAGTTTTCACAGAATATCTCTCAAAATTTACAATATTTTTATAGCTCTATTTTCTATTAGCCGAATCCCCGCACCCGTATCCCCCACCCGCACCCCAAATCTTAAAATTTAGATTTTTCTGAATTCGATACTCGGATCCGTCCGCGTATTGGGTACCCGCGCCCACGTCCGAGAAACTTAGATCTCAACTACTATCTCAAACTTATTTGGCTACCATGCTCAGGTTAGAGGTGTAAGACCAATGTCGCTTCCGGAAATGGCGAACTTGTTGAACAGTTTACGGTTGATGGTTTGTCCAGGGCTTGTAAGTTTTTTATCTTTTAGCTTTCTTCTAGTACGGCTCCATCCATGTTGGATTTTGGGCTTCATAACTATTAAGTTTCACTTTCTGATTTCTTATTCAGGATCCAAATGCAAATAATTTGGTTGCTAGCACAACTTTCTACTCCGAGAGTACACGAGCCATGTTGTGTTTGGTAAGCTAGTAGTCTTGTGGTTTAGTGCCTTATTGATTTAATAGAATGTCCTGAATGGAAAATTGATTTAATTAAATATCATTACGTGTATGGTTTCAACATAATCATTCATTCTGATTTGGTATATTTTTGTGTCATTAAGTGAGAGAAATAATACAGCTGTGGTATGCTGAGAATATAGAAGAAGAGGAAATTATACCTCACTCTATTTCGTTTTTCATTAACTTTGTTCAAAAGTTTTCTTTAGTTCTTTTTTAGGTGGGGGGTTGAATCTGAATTTGTAACTTTGGCTGATTTAAAGCTGTTGTCTTACAAATATTTACACCCTGTTCTCATTTCCTTCTGATAGAGGTGGAAATCATTGTACCTTCCCAGGATTTCAGCATTAGTAATGTATCATAGTTGAAACTACTAAACTGTGCAACTATTATCTTAACATCTGTGGTTGAATTATACAGGTAAGAATAGAAACAGATCCAGCTGATAGAACTCAACTGCGTATGATTTCAGCATTAGTAATGTATCATAGTTGAAACTACTAAACTGTGCAACTATTATCTTAACATCTGTGGTTGAATTATACAGGTAAGAATAGAAACAGATCCAGCTGATAGAACTCAACTGCGTATGACTGTTGCTTCTGGAGATCCTACTCTGACATTCGAGTACGACTGAAATGTGATATGCAATGTGACTTTTGGTGTTCATTACCAACTTATAGTTAACGTTTGAACTTCCTTCTCACTGTGCAGGTTGAAGGAGTTCATTAAGGAACAATTGGTTATTGTCCCTACAACACCCACGGCTGCTGGACCACCATTGCCTCCCCAAACTCAGCCAATCCCTACACCTCCAGCAGAGTCAGACCCCGGGGCGCTGCTTGCTGGTTTGCTTTAAGTCGTTTTAATTTGAGGACGAATTTGTCCAGGAACGACAGCTGTAAAATTTGTTTATATTGCACACCGACACGTCCCAAAAGGCAAGATGGACATCAAAAAACAGGATGCCGGGATGCCAGAGCTGGCGGAAGAGAGGGTGAGACTTCTGATTGGCATAGCACATCATTCGTTTTCTGGGACGTCGAGTCAGAGTTTTGAGATTCTTTTGCACAAATATCTTGTGCTTTCATGAGCTCTACAGTTTTTAGGGTCTATTAGTTCTTTTCCTTCTTTCACTCAAATTTTATATTTACCTTTAGTCAGGCTTTACACAATTGGTTTCTGTAGTATCAATAGCACAGGGTGATTGTAAGTGCCGCATTGGTTTGTTCCTCCCTATGTATTTTAGTGTATTACGATTTTAATGAGAAAAAAGAAGAAATTTATCGTTGATTGAACTTCTTGCCATGATGTGTTGAAGATGTATTAAAAGTTTTTTACATGATATCTCAATTATCTAAATGAGCAGCCGACACACTGTTCATTTATAGCAGCATACAATATAGTCATACAGGGTTCTTTTTTTCATTTCAAGATATTGCCTGTCTTGAGCTGTGAAAGAAAATTAATTATTTAGGTTTGCGCGATTAGTTTTTTAACTTCGTCGCTGGGTTAAACCTCGCAGTATTTTCATTTTGTTTGGTCTATGAATGAAAGTGCATGGTAAAATATCCAATATATGGAAGTGGATATCATTTTCAAACGTATGCATGAGTGCCTCGAATTTCAACAATGTCTTTAGCTTGGTGAAAGAAATACTAAAATCCTCACAAGTTGAACTTTCCTGTATAAGTGATGAGTGTCGAAATAGGTACAACATCTTAGAAGTCCTCTAACGAAGTTGCGAAGATTGTCGAGAGATAGTATTGTTGTCATCTTGAATTATGTAACGCAAATTAGCCATAACCGGATAAATGATCTTCATGTTAGCCACAGAAGTCTCTTACTTAGTTCTAGAGGTAGCACTAGGGGTGACAAACAAGCAGGTCGGGTTGAATATGGCAAATCTATAACGAATAATGCAAAAACGAATAAATTATCTGGCCCGACCCGATCCATTTCTAATATAGATAGAAAATGAGTTAACCGGCAAATAATATAAATATCCATGACTTGTTGAATATGATCAATTTCGGGAGAATTTCTGGTCTTCCACACTCAAAGAACCCCCAATTTGAGTCTTTGCAAATATAAAAGTTAACTCCATTGGTTATCCATTTTTAAAGCGGATAGTACGGATCTTATCCATATTTAATCCAAATTTTTAAAAATTTCATTATCCAACCCATTTTTAAGTGGATAATATGGATGGATAATTATTTTTTTTAAATCCATTTTGCCATCTACAGGTAGCACTGAGCCATGGTATGAATGACATTTCAATAGTTTCTCTCAGGAAAAATAAATTGATAAATAAGGTCTCCAGCTACGCAGCATCCAACAGATGCCACAACGTAATACTAGCTGATGTTCTCGCTATATCCAGGAGCAGTCTCAAAGATTTTAGCAATGCAATTGTATTTACTATTCAAGGCAAAGTTAATATAATCACACGGGAATGCTCGTAACAGGTGGGAGGAGAGATCACTTGGTCATTTGAAGGCTAAAAAATAGGGGAAAGAATTGGAAATTTTGGTATTTTTTACAGCAAAAAATGAGATAAGCATCAACAAAAAAGGTTGCTTATCGGTCAAGGTTGGAGCAAATATCACAACCTCTCCTAGTAATCTTTTCTAAAGGTATTTGTGCATAATTAGTTTTCCTGAATCAACTCAGCTACTCCTTTATCACGGTCCTTTTGATGGCAAAAGCAGTGATACCAAATGATGGAAACTTGATCAGAAGTTGCAGCTGCAACAACCACCTTGCTATCCCAATCAAATTGTAGGAGACTAAGTTACTTGGGCAGACATCACGGGTGGCTTGCTCATTTTGATTCATTCTCCAATGGTGACAGCATCAACGGCAAGCCCCTTCAATCAGTCATTATGCATGCGAAAGATGCACCTTACACAGATGATTAAGCATCAACTATCTCCATTCCCTACAGTTGCCACACTTCCAACCCTCTTCTCCAGACTCCTCTTCATTCCAAGGTGAACAATGTCTGTGGATCCACATTTCACATGTATCACAACAAAGATCAGGGCATGGTTTTGCATGTGAACACATCTTACAAGGAACTGCAATAGCAGCAGATATTGTGCTAATTGCAGGCTCGTGCTTGACATAAGACATATCAGCACTCTTATCGGGTAGAAACCTTGATGATGTTTTGACATTCTTGGTCAAAGTAGCTGATGAGTCAACTCTGACTGGCGGTTTTCTTGGCCCCGGCAGAGACAAAGTTGCAGCACTTTGTTCACAACCACCTCCTGGAGAGTGCTCAGTGAATTCTTCAACAGAAACAAGAGGATTATTATCATCTAAAGATGTGGTTCCCTGCAAGGGCACCACAGGACTGGTCATCTCTTCATCTTTCTGTAGCTCTGAGATGAAACAAAAATTAGACTCCATTCCTTGGCTATCCTTCTTTGAAGCCCTTGAGCGAATCCTCTTCTCCTCTAACTGCCTCTTGCTTTTTGGATCTAAGTAAGGACATATTGGTATTCTAGCCCTACGGCACCTGCAACATTTGAACCCCACAACTTCAAAAATCTTCCACTCCTCAAGATCTACAGCTTCAGCATGGTACCAATCTGCAACTCAAAAAATTAATTCTCAAAACCCAAAAGAAGGAAACCAACAAATTCAAGACAAAATACACGAGGTCCTGCATAGAAACAAAACTTACGTGTGCACGTTTCACAACGGATGTACATTAGAAACGGATCATATGGCTTGTGGCAAAGGTAGCAACTAGGTCTTAACAAATCCCTGTCTGGATTGCCCTTCAGAAGAATGTGTTTAAATCTAAAATCACTTCCAGTATTGTCGTTCTTCTTTCTCCAAATAACACCCCAATGAGGTTTCGCTTTTGTTGCCAAATTTGAAGAACTAGAATGTTTCATCTTAGAAGTCGCACAGGATGCTGATGGATTACTACAACTACCAACCTTTCCTCCTTTTCTGGCTGACATGGGAATCGAGAAATCTTGTCCATGCATGAGTAAAGGACTTGAAGGAGATTCTTTACTACTTTCATCTTGGGTTAAAGTTCTATTCTTGTAACACTGTTTGCAGTTGGTCATAAACTCAACGTCCTCATTAGCAACATTTGTTGAACTAATTGTACATTGCTTGTGACATAGACCTGTAAGAAAAATTCCCGAAGGTTCAATAGATGAATCGCTGATACCCAGACTGATCAGCAAGCTCAAATAACAATCTTTTACTATATATATAAATCGGGGTACCTTGGCATGTATTGCACTTGACTGCGTTCCTGGAAGAGAGAGATCACATCAACAAAGGATTGTGTAAAGAGATGAAAAAGAATTTCAAAATATACATTAAATGGTACCTAAATAACACATCCACTTGACATGAAGCACAACAATGTTTCTCGTTACCATCTCTCTTCTGCACAAGATATGAGAATATATCATTATGAGAAGCCACCAAGGACCTTTTCTGCAACTTGGGAAGTGCATTAGTGAACTTGTTGGCTGAAAGGAGATCTTTTCCCAAGTTTTCTTCATAATCTTTTATTAGATACAAAGGAATTCGTGACTCAGAAAACCAATATTTTTCCTTTCCCTCCTGGCTTTGCTCTACTTCTAACATACTCTTCATGACACGAGATGGGAGATGCTTCTGATTCCCAAAAGCAACATTATATCTAACCTCATTTCCAACAATTCTTTTATGACATATGGAAGCATTTCTAAAAGCAGATATTTCTGTCTCTGGCCCTTTTCCATCCTGGAGGCTCGTTTCAGGACGAGCAAGATCATCCCACCTGACATGCATATCTAGGTACCTAACCTGTTGCAAGATCGAACTTTAGAAAAAATACAAATCCTCATCCCGACTGAAAGTTTGCTGTAGAAACTAGAAAGAAAGGAACTAGATTATCCATTACAATATGTCATAAATCACCTGAAGTGCAAGCTGTGACATTGTCTTACACACATCAACTGCAGCTCGCCAGATCAGCTGCCTGCTTCTTTTGGCAGTCTCGGACCCTTCAGCATAATGAATACCAGGTATCTTTCTCAGACCACCTGCTAGATTGAAAGTTGTTAGTGGACTCTCCCTGCGTCCTTTATCCCAATGAATTTATTTCAACACAAAAATCAAAATGTTCTAAGGAGAAAAGTAGGCTCATTGGATACGCAAGTACCATGACGTGCGGCTTTCTTCAACATTGATTGGGGTAAAGTCGCTTTCTGGAAGATAAGCTTTGAGAGAATGCCTCCTCTCCACCAAGTGAAGCCCATCAGTTTATCAGGGCAATCAGCAAGAGTTACTTTAACCATTGACAATGGTTTCCTACCCCGCCTCCCTGGTTTAAGCTTGTGAGTTGATTCCGCAGCACCAGCAGCTGAATGACTGATGGAAGATTCAGATGCCCCACCATCAACAAGCTTAAGCCAGTCCCCCGAAAAAGCAACAAACCGGATATTCTCCTCAAACTGCAATATATAGAATCTGTTCTTGAGCATGAAGAACATATTATCTATAGGTAAGATCATATGTATACATACTAGTTATAATTTACAATTGGATCCAATAGAGCTTTGCCAAATGGAAGGGTTTGTAGTATGCTATCTGACTTTCAATCCACTATCACACATGCAACACCGGAGAATCAGTAATGCATTCTGACAGTTTAAAAGTTGGAGGACTTACTAAAATATTCAAAAGTAGGAGAAGGCTTTTTATTTGAATGCAAATTTACCACAAAGCAGCAAATTTGCTGCCGATCACTTGGAATGTCCACTAGTTTATAAATAACAAGCATTCAATTTTTTGGGGATCAAGCAAAATAGTAATAACAAGCATTCAGTTCTTATCACCATAAATTTGTAAACTATCAAATCAAGAGTGCAACTTAAGCAAATTAGAGTTTGCAACCCTGTATTTATGCCAGATTCAAAATTCAAGTTCAGTTTGATGAGCCCCTAGTGTGATAAATGCACAATGCTCAAATCATTACCGCACTTGCAACAGAAAGAGTATCTCCCAATAAATAACTGTAAAGTTGAGACAACAACTACATGTGCAAATAATGTGGATGTACCTCTGAATTCACCGCTGCTGTCAGATGGTAACTTTTCTTCCCATTTATTTCACATGCAATTCTCATTATTTAACTGCTATTACTTTGTCTTAAAAACAAATCGTAGAATAAACATCGTTTTCTTGAGCAATAACAATAGTTTACTAGATTTGCCTGTATTATTAAATGGCAATTGTTTATTATCCATGCTAATGTTGTATGATCTTCAAAACCACTAGAATGTCTAATACTGGTGGTTTACACTCCATTAAAGTAATTAAGTGTAACTGAGGTGAAAACAAGAGGAAAGAGGAGAGAAGCAAGAGAAGAGGGGATAACAGCTGTTCCCCTTGTTTTTATGGAAGCAGAAGGAAGTAGAACTAGATGGGTATACAGCTCTCCTTGTAAGGACTTACAGACATCTCTAATATACCAAAAACAAGTGAAATATAAATACTGACCTCTAAGAGAACTAAACCATCTGTTCCTTCTTTTAGCCTTCACATCCCCTTCCTTGAAACAAACGTAGTTTTAATCCAAACATCTTATAACTCAGGACTCGAATATTCTCAAATAATATGACTAATGCAAACTTTAATGCTTAAAAATAATAAGCAAAGTACAACTATTACCACAAATCTAATCAACCGAGACATCGAAAGTGATGGAGAAAGCATGTGGCAAACACTTGCACAAGGTACTAACAGAATCAGCATAAATAAATTTCCATAATAACTTACTTCAAGCAGAAGAGACTTTATCACATTGAAGTTAGAAGCGTTTTCTGCCTGTTTGCGCCATTGTTTTCTAAAAGCTGTACTTAAAAAAGGACCAATTGTCAGACCAGTTAAGCTCTCCTCCATCAATACAATATATGTGGCAATACCACGTAGATTTCCCTCCGCACCACTTGCAGGATGAAGACCAGCAAGTATCTTCACTGTCCCCTTAATGGCATTTGATGCTGCAGCATTTAACAAGCATCCTTTCTTACTAGTAACAGCAGCTTTACAACTAAGACACCAACTACATCTTTCCCTTGGTACTTCCACAACCTTCTTCTCAGTATTCGGCCAGAAAAAGCGTGTCGCTGCTGATGAGAAAGCTTTTGCTTGAAGCAAAACATTAGCAGAAAGTTTCCGCCTATTGTCTGAAGCATGACTCTGAGCACCTTGTTTTTTTTCGGATGAAAGTTCAGCTAGATTAGCAGCAGCCGATGCAGCAAAATCACCATGCAGATAATTATTGATGTATCGTTGAGGTCTAAAGAAAGACCCCATGAATAAGGAGCCACTAGTGGGCTTTCTGTTACATATTCCGCTGGGTCTGCCACAAGCCTTTTCACATGCAAGAGACACTGAAATTCCAGCACAATTACTATTAACTTGTTCCGCGGAGTTGCTGCTGCTTCTTATGGTCCACTCAGATGGAATCACCTGCCGACCCACTGAACCAGCAGAAGTTATGTATTCCACTCTAACTTTTTCAGATGGTAGCAAGTCTATACGTGTGTTACTCTGGCTTGCCATAGAATCATTATTCACCTGGTTACAAATACCATCAGGTTGGATAACTGCACCAAAAGTCTCATTGAGCTTAGGTTCCTTTGAGAAATTACTCATAGTAGCATCTTCTGAACCGAATTCAGTGACACAGCTTCCAGTAGTCTCTCTCTCGGGACTTCCCTTAACCAACAAATTAGGAGAGAGTGCAGAGGAACTACCACATTTTGTTCCATTTGGTCTTCCTGAACCCATTTCAAATAGTTCACCATTAGGGAGTGAGGTGTTGACAGGAATTTTCCAGTATCGCATTATTCCTTTGCATATTTCTAGATATAAAGTACTGTGCTGCAGATTTTCATTAAGTGCTCGCAGGACTCTGGGAATGTCCTTCTCGTTGTAGTATCTGAAAATAGAATCTGCGCCAGCCAAGGCCTTCAACCTACAATACAAAAAAAATGTGTTTTATAAAGAGACAGGCTAAAGCTGATTCAGCCTAAACTACATAGGATTAAGTGCATTTTGTATCTCCAAATAGAAAATCAGCCCACAGCCAAGTAAGGCAACTGAGCAGAGTAGGTTGGAAAGGAAGTTAAGGGACATACACAAGCAAATGACTGCAAGTACCCATGAAGACTTGTCCATAGGAATCAACACCAAAAAGCTCTGCTCCTTTCAGAGTTTTGCCCCTCATAATTTTTGGTTCGATTTCATTGATGCTACACTCAGGGCAATACCATGCTCCTTCTGGTATATACATCTTGCTAACTCCAATGCACCTAGCATGGTAAGATGATGGACACCCATCGCAGCAAAGCAAAGTCCCCTCCATGCCGCAGAGACTGCATTCGTCACTGTTACTGTGTTGATCTACATCAGACACAGAATCTTGTCCACTAATTTTGGATCCTAAAATATCAGTACTACAACACTTGTTTCTTTCATGCTTTTCTTTACAAAGCTCGATTGCTTCTTGATCCTTGCAGGCAGAAGTTTTAGCATATCTGGGATGAACTATTCTTGGTGCACTGACAAGAGCAACACCTGTACTTATATCTGCCTCAGTACCTTCCTCTGATTCTTCGCGCATGTCAACTTCTGCTCTTAGTTCTTCAGAATCTAGAACATCATCACACAAGATCTGCAAAATCATGAGTTTCCTGCCAGCAGATAACAAGTAATATTCCCTCTGTAAGGCATGGGGATAAAAACCTTTCCAACCAGGTTCATCTGTGTATCCCATTACGCTTAAATAGTGAACTACATAAACTGGCCAAGTCATTGTATCAAGCAAGCTCCAATCGATGTTCCTAACAGCAAGCAGCATAAGTTAACAGACCTTTCATCAGTGAGTGTCCAAAAATGCACCTAATATGAAATAATCGAAGAAGTATAAGCCTAAATATGCAACGCAAAGTGAAGTGCCCGACGACCTGACTATTGCTCATTAAAAAAAAAGGGAAAAAACATATCAGCAATGTATTTCAGTAAGGATGACATAAGGCAGTCAAATAAAATAACATTACAAAAAGGTACCATGGGCTACTGCTTATATAGATACATGGTTATTGTGGAAATTATTCATCCACATTCTAAAGAAGAGCAATGGGTAAGGATCTAATCTTTTAGTATGGGCCACAAGAAAATCAAGCATTCTAGTGTCTTTAGGTGGGCAGCAGCACCAGAATCAGATCAACCTGTCCAAGTGTGTGCAGACTAAGTAATAATGAAACTTTATTCTGCCATAAATGGCAATAGTTAAATTGGAATCACCAATTTAATAACTCTGCTATCTATCTAACTTTTGGCTTCTTTTCGCATACAGAGCTTGAGACATTATTCTAGTTTGATACATTTTTGTGGAAGGCTGGTAGCAGCACTCACATCTCGAGTGAAACAATATCAAAACATAATTTTTACAACAACCAGCAATGACTTAATCAACTAGATGAAGACAGTTCCTTCTGAAATAATTGGATATGTGTACCTTAGGCACTTTGATGCAAGCACGGAACAATCGGATGACAGCTTTCTGAGGTGGCGCCTCAAAGCACACATAAGGGCTACATGAACAGAGTCCAACAATGTGTTTGGAGCAGAACAGTTGAGTGCTCCGACAAAATCATCAAGTCCAAAGGGACATAAAAATAATCTGATACTAAACGAACGTAAAAAGCTATAGACAGACAAAAGGTACGATACATACTCCTCTGGAATACCAATACTTTCAGATGAAGGAGGCAGTTGAGGTGCAGGACATAGAGGCACTTCCACCTCTGGACACAAATCCTTCTCCATATAATTTTCAGACATATCACTCACTGAATTAGAATCACAACCTAGTTGGTTGACCTCAACTTTATCCAAATCTTTTAAAAGTGGCGCCTCAAACTTATCAATTACATTGTTAACTGGCTCAGCTGGATGCTCAGCTCGAGAATTAATACCCTTTACCTCCCTATTAGCTACTAAATCGTCTAGCTTTTTCTTCCTGTCCAACCATTGACCATTCAAGTCATCGTCTTCCAACAAAAACTCTTTCACTTCAGTGCTATCGAAATCTTCGCAATCTCCATCCTCATAAACAATCCTATACAAACCAGTATCATAAAATATAATCTTGCCCAAGTATATCCCATTGTCCTTGAACTCCTTCCTAACATATCTACCCAACAATGCCTTAGACGTCAATGCCACCACCCGTTTCTTCCCACCTCGATCCACCTGAACATTGTGAGCATTGTTTCTACGCCTTTTTCTACCACGCCTCTTTGATCTGTCCACAGCAGCCTCCATTCCACCAAACCAATTCACAATTCGATCCAAATCACACCATAGACCAATTTAGTTCGTTTTAAATACACATAAAACAACCAGTTATCACCACAATAATGATAGCCTTGTAGTTTTACCGATTTGAATCGCACCTAATTCACATATTCAATGCATATGTTAGGGCTTTGTTATCAGATCGCAGTAACTTTAAAAAAAAAAAGGAATCAGCAGAATATGAAGCATTCAATCTGTACACTAAGTCGATATTAAGTTTTTAACTCAGCTTAAGTTACAGGGAGGAATATGTTCATACGCGATTATATATTGAGTATTCGCGCAGATATTACACATACAAATATATATGTAGACACATAATGTTTAGATTCAATATACGTGTGTGTGCGAATTTGAATGTTTACCTTGTTAATGCAGCGTCATTAAAGGAATGATGAATGAATTAGGGATAGAACGAGGAAAGGAGCTGCGGTGTGAAGAGGCTTAATTATGCCCTAAATCAAAATCTGCTACCGAAGTTTATAGTAATAGGGCTTTCTCCATAATATTTCGTGGGCTTTGGTAAAATGGAAACTCAGTTATGTCCGAGTTTCAAACTTGTTGACTCGGACGATTTGGCGGTGTGACAGTGTATTTGAATTTTGCTGGAAAAATAAAGAGGCAGTTGAATTTTGAGAAATAAAGGGGGGAAAGTTATAATTTCAAATTAGGCCTGGGATTTAAGTGATTGGCCATAGGATTTAAATTTATTTTGAAAAATTTGATTTGGGTAAAATTTAGTTTGAAGATAGAAAATGTGTTTGGACATACATATTTTTTAATTTTATTTTTAAAAAATATGTATATAATTCTCAAATTTTGGGATTTGGCCAAAATGTAGACAAATTTATGGTTAAACATGAGTTTTAAAAATGAATTTCAAATTTAATTTGGCAAAACTCATATCAAACGGAGCCTAAGTGCATTGTGTTCATTTTTAGACTTTTAGTTCACTAATTTAGAAACCACCGTGAACTGATGTATCAAAAGAAAAAATAATTAAATAACTTTTTCAGACGATGCATTTATTTATTTCTTCTGATATAATAAAAATTTTGAAATTATTTAATTACATTGGTCATCGAAAATAATCATTTGAATTGCTTACAGTTTAAACTATAATAAAAGTACTAAATCACTATAATTCTCATTTACGTTAATTATGATGTATTATGCCACCATTTTGCTACTTATTTCCTTTCCAAAAATATTAAACTTCCATCATTTTCATCAATAACCACTTTTAGACGATTACAATTGTAGAATTATCAATAAATAATCTAAAATTTAAGCATGATTATGTATGGGATGAACTACTAAAATATGTAAATCTACAACATCATTAAAGAGTGCTTCATCTATATTACAATGAAAATATAATTGTATATGATGTTAAATAAGAAATGGTATTTCTTTTAGAATAGATGTCAATGAAATATTTTCTTTCTGTCCTAAAAATTCAAGGTTTGTAGTACATACGTCAATAAATTATGTTTACTGTATAAATTCGAACATCAATTCCTTGACCTTTTAGATAAAATTAGTAGTCATAAGCACTACAAAATCATATTTGCTATGCAAATAATAATAGTATCATATAAAATGATAGTATTACAATCGAAGTACAAAAAAAAACACATGTCATTTGTTTTGAGTAGGTAAGTTCTACCCAGATATAAACAATTTATTTAGAAGAGAAAAATGATCCTACCAAAATATATTTAAAGAAAATAAAAGACAATATTTTTTTTCCTAAGGACAATGTTGATAACACTGAACTAGGTAGCAACTACCAAAATTTAATTGATGACTGCATGTACCTATTACGGAAGGAAATGATGAAGCACATCTTTAGAGAGGCTAATAGAGTAGCGAACCTATTAGCTAAAAATATTTGTAGCCTGGACACTTTTTACAAACTTTTGTTGTTCCGTCTGTTTTTACTTTTCATATACTAAAAAGAGACAGTCTAGGTACTATATGGCCTGGACTGAATTCTTGTTATAATAACTCTTAATTTTGATAATAAATCTTTTATTACCAAAAAAAGGAAAAAGAAAACATAGAGAGAGCATTGTAGAATGCTGAGTTGACTGGGGAACTCAACTCACTAAATTTCTCTTTTTAAAATAATCTTTCCTTTTTTTTTTTGGACGCATATTTTTCCAATGACACGGACAAATGCCGCAATATGAAGAAGAATTGGCGGCAGAGTAGAGAAAAAAAAAGAGGAAAAGAAAAAGTACTGGCGGGAAAGATTCAGTGGATTTTACATTAGCCGCCAAAACTAATAAGTGTTGCGGAAAGCCAGAAACCAACTTTTGCTTTTAACGGCCTAGTGCTCCAAGGAATAGAGAGAAGAAAAAAATGGGTCAAATGCTCCCCATGTCTGATTGATTTTCGCAAGCTAATATATACAGTATGTTTTAAAGGCAAATGTGAAACACCTAACAATGATAGCACTATCTTTTTATTTTAAATTTATGTGAGTTTATCTTCTTTTTTTTAGTTTTTTATAAAAATTCTTTTTCTTATATTCAAAAATATTTTAATTTAAACTCTCAAATTTACCTCTACTGAGAAATATTTGTAGTCATGCAAATATTATGAAATGCTTAAGACCATAAATTTTAAATAATTTATAATCAGATAAAATATTATGACATGTAATCCAAGGACCAAAAATTTTCTTTTTTTCTTGAACTATATGTCCATCAAATAGATTCACTTAACTTGATAAGGATGGACTAACATTTTCTCGAGTTGTCTAATTTAGGGAATATTATGCTGAACATCCCTATAATATCCCTTCCTTTTTTATAAACCCCTTGTATTTCTAAAACAAACTTAATAGGCGTTTGGACATAAGAATTATGAAAACTCGGAAAAAAAATTAATTATATTTGAAAATTAAAGTTGTCATAAGATATGAATATAAATTAGAGTTATTTTTAAATTTTTTGAAAGTGATTTGAAATGAAAATTTTAAAAATATTTTTTAAGAGTTTTTAAATTTCGAAAAACTTATAGAATTCATCTTCAATTGAATTTTGAATTTTTATGGTCAAACAATGATTCTAAAAAAATGAAAAAGGTGATAATTTTGCATGGTCAAACAGGTCCTTAGAATGGAGTAGTTAACATAAGGGTGTCAATCGGGTCAGGCTAACCCATTTTCAGACCGGCCCAAATCGGTTGAATCTCAGACAAGTACTTAGGGGTTGGGCGGGCTGGGTTAGGGGGGCGATTCTTTCACCTAAATGTATCCGAAAAACCAGATCGATCAAATTCAGTCAACCAAAATTCCTTTTGAACCATTTAACCAACCCGGTCCGGACCAGTTTAACGGTTGGATTTTAAAAAAAAATTAAACATTTTAGACCGTTGACAATAGTCTGACTTTTGGTTGTTGCCCAACGACTGGATTGCACAGATAGCCCTTTTTGGGCAATTTTTAAAAAAATTACACTTTTCGTAATTACTAATTTAGCCCTTTGAAAAATTATAAATATATTCCCCCATCCCCCCTCTTCTTCATTTCTTCACTCATCTCTCATTTCTCAAACTCATATTCTCAATTATCATTTTCTCAATCTTTACCTAAAGTGCAATCAACTATTTGACTCTTTTTTTTTAATTTAATTTATCGTATTATTTATTATTTGGAGCTTGAACAGTTGAACTTCAAATTTGAATATTTGACGTTTCTTCGTGGTAACATTGGAGTGTGAAATCATCACGTGTTCAATTTATTGCCGAATTTAGTGCTCTCCCTCTACCTCTTTCTCTTTTTTACTATTTTATTTACATATTTAATTTTGATTAGTAGTTAAATTTTCATAATATGTTTAATGCTGCAAAAAGAGTTTGCAGTAAGGTTACTAATCAGAAAATAGAAAAAAGATGTACTACTTCAATATCTGGTAGTAATTTAAATAACTCTACACATATTTTTTAAACATTACCTGATAATAATATAGATTATGAATAATTACATGAAGATTTCGGTATAGAAGATAATGAATTAAAAGTAAAGATGAGACATCACTTACCCCTAGTAGTATTGGAGTTAGTAGCATGAGTGGTGATCGGGATGCTAGTAATATATCATATATGGCCCCGACTACTAATCAAAGAAAAAGAAGTAAGCTTTGAAAAAAAATTGACGAAATAGTAGGTACTGGTAGTGTTAAATGTAGACTTTGTAATGATGATTTTAAACATAAGACTTGTGAACAATTAAGGGGGACTAGGACACTTGGTAAATATATGGGAATTGAGCATCCTATAGTATGGGGCTCTGATTTAGATCAAAATCAAGCAACTCTAAACCATACTACTGGAGGACTTATGAAATATGATAAAATGAATGATCGTAAGGAGTTAGCAAAAAATGATTGCTTTGGTTGTCTACATTTCTTTTGCTTATAATCATATTTTATTATGTATATTCAAGGGATTTATAATCATTTATTTAAAGGTATCCCTATAAGTAATTGTAGATCCGATATCTTTAGACTTCACATACATATCAATTATACATATGTTATTTGTTTGACCACATTCCTTGTAGAGTTTCTCTAACTTATGATATCGGCCATACTGTTAATGGAATGATTATTTGACAATTACATGTCATTGGATATATGATAATTATTGTACGCAAAAACGTATTATCCTTTTAGTTATGATGAAGATCAGAGTTATACTGTTGTGTTTATAAGGATTACTATTTGCGAAGTTGTTGAATTTTATAATCTTAAAGAAAGAATATTGTGTATGTATTTTGATAATGATTATAATAATAATGCCACAATTTTCAATGTTAAAACTGCATTTGCAACTATCACTTGACGAAAATTTTCATGTTAGGTGTGCATATCATATTTATAATTTAGTTGTTAAAAGTTGTCTTGATTTATTTTCAACTGAGTTACTCATGTTAGAAGAGTAAGCAACCCCCACTTCCAACCGAGAGGTTGTGAGTTCGAGTCTCCCCAAGAGCAAGGTGGGAAGTTCTTGGAGGGGTAAGGTCTGCGTACACACTACCCTCCCCAGACCCCACTAAGTGGGATTATACTGGGTTGTTGTTGTTGTTGTTGTTGTACTCATGTTAGAAGAACAATTAGTGTTATTCAAGGAAATAATAGACAATCTACAATTAGGGAATTTAAGAATAAGTGCACTCATATTCATGTCTGAAGAAATTGTTACTAGATAAAATTATATATACATACTTTTAAATGTTGCTACAAATATAGATTGCCAAAAATCAAATCATCAATGCGCATTATACTGATTCAAACCGTATATTAACAATTGTACTACTTATGAGGCCATTAATAATATCATTAAAGTTTTACATAAATTTTATACAGTTACAAATAAGATTGTAAAGATTCTACATCAGTCCTCCTATTATTGTGACAGAAATCATAGACCAAGAAGTACTATTCTGGTCAGTTTGTCTCGTTTAATAGCAATAATCAAGACAATAGAGAAAAAGGTATATACGTGCTTTGTGTTGTCCTTTTCGGCGCAGAGAATTAATTGGGAAGGCCAAGTAACTACCAATGGGTACTCTTTTATGTAACCAAGAAGCACTATAACAAATCCCGATAATTCCTGCGCTACAATTCATGCACATTTGGCCCTTTATCTTCTTTTGACTCAAATAGTATTTCAGGAAAGGGATTACGTAAAAGGAAAACAAACCATGTATATCTTCTGTGGACTTCAAAGTTGTACGCATCAATTGCTGCATAATTTCAGTTCCTAAGGACTAATTGTTTCTTTCTCTGCCGCCGTTGGAATTTATTGTAAGTAAGTGGGAACGAATAACTGAGTTTGTAATTAAGAGAACTCTTTTATGTTTGTTGAACTTGGTCAAGCATGCATATATGCTGTTTTCTTGGTTGAATTCGAGTTTTGGGAACAGATAACATTTTGATATAAAATGATTTATTATTTTTTGATATAAAATTGTTAACAAAAGATTTTGTGTTCGAGTAATGGTAAGAGAAATGTAAAACAAAACTTTGTACAATACATCCTTCGATAAATAAAGTTGAAAACAGATTAGTAAGTCATCCTTTTCCGTTTCTCTTTTTATTAGTTGCCGACAATTTAGTAAATATTGGTGAACCAATTTTTGTCTTCCTAGAAAATATTATATCATTGCTTTAGAAAAGAGGGTTAATATTTGGACTCTGGTTATCTTTAATTTCCTTCGTCCATTGTTTTGGCCAAAAGTATCGGCCGATTTTTAAATATAACCATATTTAAAATTAATCGTTCAAAAATAGCCCGATTTCAAAAGTAATTGAAATTTAGCCACTTTTAATATAAAGATAAATCTGAACAAGAACAGTGTTCAAAACACTGAAAATACTCCAGTATATTATGATGGAGTTCGAGCATAAGTATACTTGAACTCCGGCATGTTATACTGGAGTATAGTATACTGGAACTTCAGCATAATATGATGGAGTTCCAGCATAAATACACTAGAATTCCAGCATAATATACTGGAGTTCTAGCAAACATAATGGTCCAGTATAATATACTGGAGCCCGCAAAGTATACTGGTCCAGCATAATATGCTGGAGTTCATACACAAGTGCACCAGACTCCAATATATTATGATGGACCGATCTCTATTGCAACAAAACGGTGGCTATTATTTATTAACTTGATAAATATGACTATATTTGATTGACCAATCAAAAAATTAGCTATACCGCGAAATTTTGCCAAGAGTATCGGTCAATTCTCTTCTCTTTTCGTTTTTTTTTTTTATATGGGATAAGTTTCAAATTTATAAGGCGAACGCATGAGGGAGACACATACACAAAGGTCCATGCTTAAATTACGCCCAAACTAGGGCGGCTCCTTGTGATGATTTCTTGGAGACATAAAGAAACATTTATTGCTACTACCAACAATAAAAATTCCAACCCTATTACTACTATTATTTCGTTATAGAATAATAAAAGTACAAAAGCAATACTGTAGAGAAAAAGAGAGAAAATTTTTATTAAATTTTGGGATGATTTACAATGAAATAGAAATCTCTATTTATATAAAAAAAATAACTTAATCACAAAGTAAAACTCTCTACAAGATATACATTCACTCCAAATAGAGTTCTATTCTTAACACTCCTACTTGAATGCCTACTGAATAAGTAATGTGCCTCATTAAAACTTTAACTAAAATAAAAACCAATGGGAAAAAAATCTAGAAAAGAAAAAAGAGTACACATGTTTAGAAATGCGCCTATTGGTTGCCTCATTAAAAATCTTACAAGGAAAATCCAGTGGGACAAAACCTTGTAAGGGAAAAAGAGTGCAACACGCATTAACTCCCCCTGATGAGAGCATCAATTCACATCCTTAAGCCTCCGCATCCCGATCTTGTACACTAGCTTCTTGAAGGTTGACGTTGGTAGAGATTTTGTGAACAAATCAGCCATATTATCACTTGAACGAATCTGTTGCACATTAATATCACCATTCTTTTGAATATCATGTGTGAAAAATAACTTTGGTAAAATGTGTTTTGTCCTATCTCCTTTTATGAATCCTCCCTTCAATTGAGCTATGCATGCTGCATTATTTTCATACAAAATAGTGGGTAACTCGTCACATATCACACCACATTTGTCTCTAATAAGATGTATTATAGACCTCAACCACACGCATTCTCGACTTGCTTCATGAATAGCAATTATCTCAGCATGATTAGATGAATTAGCCATAATTGATTGCTTAGTCGATCGCTAAGATATGGCAGTGCCTCCACAGGTAAACACATAACCTGTTTGAGATCGAGCCTTGTGGGGGTCAGATAAATATATAACCAACAAGATGAGGACTGCAATTGTTGCCATAAAAAAAGCCCATATCGGTAGTCCCTTTTAGATACCGCAATATGTGTTTGACCCCATTTTAATGTCTCTTTGTGGGAGAAGAGCTATATCTTGCTAAGACATTAACTGAAAAAATTATGTCAAGTCTTGTAGTATTGGCAAGATACATTAGTGCACCAATTGCACTAAGATATGATACTACAGGACCAACTAGCACTTCATTCTCTTCTTGAGCTCGGAATGGATCCTTGTTCACATCAAGTGATCGAACAACCATCAGAGTACTTAATGGATGTGCTCAATCCATGTAAAAATGTTTCAATACCTTTTCTATGTAGGTAGATTGATGAACAACAATTCCGTTTGCCAAATGTTCAATTTGCAAACCAAGACATAATTTTATCTTTCCGATATATTTCATCTCGAATTTCTTCTTTAAATAATCAATTGCCTTTTGAAGTTCTATAGGAGTTCCAATAAGGTTTATGTCGTCAACATATACGGCAAATACAACTAATACCGATGTTGTTTTCTTTATAAAAACATATGGGCAAATGGCATTATTTATATAGCCTTTCTTTAATAAATACTCTCTAAGACGGTTATACCACATTCGTCATGATTGCTTTAGACCATACAAAGATCTTTGCAATTTGATTGAAAACATTTCTCGGGATTTTGAATTATTTGCATTAGGCATTTTGAAGCCCTCGGGAATTTTCATGTATATCGCATTATCAAGTGAGCTATAGGGTAGCCGGTAACCACATCCATTAAATGCATGTCAAGCTTTTCATGGACCGCAAAACTAATGAGATAATGGAACGTTATAGCATCCATAACTGGTGAATATGTCTCTTCATAAACGACATCAGGCCTTTGTGAAAATTCTTATGCAACAAGGCGTACCTTATATCTTTGTACCTCGTTTTCTTATTTCTCTTGCGTACAAAGACCCATTTATAGCCAACAGGCTTAACACTATTAGGTGTTTGGGCTACATGCCCAAAAACTTTACGTTTTGCAAGTGAATTCAATTCTGGTTGGATTGCTTCTTGCCATTTTGACCAATCAAGTCTTTGTCGACATTCTCCAACAGATTGAGGTTCAAGATCCTCACTTTCTTGCATAATGCTAGATGCAACATTATATGCAAATACATAATCCACCACTATATCTACTCGATTCAAATTTGTCTCAATATCGATTGGATTTATTGATAGTTCCTTATTTTCTTGGGTCTCGGGCTCTGTGGATTCCTCATGAATCTCAGAATTTATTAAATCGTAGATTTCTTCATGAGATTCTTTCGTAGTGTCATTTTGATCATTTATTTTCCTTTTTCTAGGATTCCGATCTTTGGAACCTAATGGTCTGCCATGTTTCAGGCGTGATTTTGACTCATTAGCTATGGCATTAGAAGATTGTCCAATAGGGACATCAATACGGATTGGAACATTCTCCGCAGGGATATGTGATTTCGTTATTCTTTTCATATCCATAAATGCTTCTGGCATTTGATTTGCTATTCTCTCCAAATGAATAATCTTTGCACCTTTTTTTCACAAATAGAGGCAGTGGATCAAGATGATATAATGATGGATTTTTCCACAAAATTTCTCATTTGGTTTCACCAACTTCTCCCCCTAATTTTGGGAAAAGTGTCTCATCGAATCGACAGTCTGCAAATCGTGCAGTGAATAAATCCCGCATTAATAGTTCGAGGTAGCAAATAATGGAGGGCGATTCACACCCAACATATATTCCTAACCTTCTTTGCAGACCCATTTCGGTGCGATATGGCGGTACTACAGGCACATATACTGCGCACCTCCCTTTTTACTACCCCACATAAGCATAAATATAAATACGCTCGTAGGGTATACCCCGACGCTCAAATATCCGAAACGGATAAAAATAACGTAAGGGAAGGAGTTTTTCCAATTAAAGGACAATCGGTTCGGGATTTTATTGAGATTAATCAGAGTCGCCACTTGGGAAAGATAATGGTGTCCCAAGTCACCGGTTAATCCCAAATCCGAGGAATTTGACTCTTAAAAATGTCTGCGAAGCAAAGATCCGGATAAGGAACTCTGTTAACCCGGGAGAAGGTGTTAGGCATTCTCGGGTTCCGTGGTTTTAGCACGGTCGCTCAATTGTCGTTCTCGACTTTTGTTTGACTTAATCACAGATTTTAACAACATATAGTGCTTTTTACATTAAGTATTATTTTTAGAGAATTTGCGGCATCGCGAAAACACGCCTCGAGTCACACCGCAACCAGTACGCCTGTGACTTTCGATGTATTTCAGCTTTGGCGGGATTTGGATTTGAGTCGCACCAAGTGCACACTCGTTCATAGGAAAGTACGTTAAATCGTGCCCTAAATAACGTCTATCGGCTTTTAAATCTTTTGGGAGAGGCTATGGAATTCGCTATTAGCCTCTCCGGATCTATTATATTATCTTATTACTAAACGGGGGCCTCCGGTGTTTGAAGTCGGGTGAGGCTCATCCCAATTATTTATTAAAGTCCAATCCTATTTGTTCAACTATGTTTGCTATACATTGTTTTTGCCTTAAACGATTTTTTAATAATATTCCAGGCCCGTTGAATTTGTTATTTAATTGGGCCTGGTCTTCTCTTCAACCATTTAAACGGATCCGCAAAAGGCAAGCCCAAGCCTCAAAGCCCAGACGGTCTTCAAGCTCTCGATCAGTAGACTAAGCAATTTCATAGGACAGTTCAGGCCCAATGTTACACAAGGCCCAAACCAGATAAAAATAATAAAGGCAACAAAAATAATGAACTCACAGTAATTAGACATAGAGAAACAAAATTAAACTACTCTTTTATTAATCAAAAGGTAAAATAACTGTACAAGAATATTAATGCTAACTCTGAATTATATCTAAAGTACACGAAAGCTTAATAAACTGACTATTTCTGATTTTGACCTTTACTAATGAATTTACACGGTCATTTTTAGTTGTTTACTTGTTGAAAGATTATGAAGCTAACTGTATGTAAAAATGTGAAAATTATTTAAAGATAAGATGAATGATTTATGACTATATGGTTAACCTACCGATTTCAATACGAATTAAGCTAATTTGATAATCTCTAAGCTAGTCTCATCCTAATTGTTGCTCCATCTATTCACTTCCAACTCACTCCACTCTGGATAATTGACCTCTAATCATGCTAATTACACGAGCAAGATTCATAATTCCGATTACTTGATTATAATAACCTGAGTGTCTACATTTAAATGATTCAATGCTTAAACACAACTACACCACTGATTCTATTATGACTTAGCTTGTTATCGACTATGTACAGATTCATGACAATATGATTAACTATGTGATTTCATTTTTACGAAGAAAGTCTACTGTGAACGAATAGTTTAACGATTTTGAAGAAAGAAACAGTGATATGCTAGCTTATGTTTTGAAGTTTTTACCTAATTAAACTAAGTGATGTGTTGCTGCTTCTATATTACTACTATTACACTACTTATTCTATCACTAAGCTATTACATCGTTTTGTCTCTGTTTTTCTGCTTCTACATATCATACTACAATTTAAACTATAGATCTATATCAATACTAAGCAACTAGTGAAGAGCATAAACTACAAAATATAATAACATATGAATTGCAAACTGGACTTCATTTCATTCAACAGTTCATCATTACAGCTTCAATTGTAGAGAAGTGTACCTGGTTTTGAAAGGAATGGGAAAATGGCAAATCAACAAGGCGGTGAAAATACAGTAACAACAACAGTAACAACCAGCAGTAGCTTCAACACCTCAATCCCGAAAATCCCAGCAATACGGAGAAAAACAAAAACAAACCAGTAAAAAATAGAAAAGAAAAATATTTTCCAGATTTTCTCTTTGTTTTGGCTTTCTAGCTTTGAACTCTTTTCACTTCTCAAAAGAAACTCTCAAAAATTGCATTTTTTTCGTGTATACTTCTGTATCCAGAGTGTATATCGAGTGTATACTACAGCAGGGAATTTTTTTATTTTTTCTTCTCTTCCTATTTTTCCTCTCTTTTTTCCACCCTCTTTTTCATAAATCTTCTCTTCTATTTATAGGCAAGAATTTCGAAAATTTTCAGATTTTTTATTAAAAAGAAAATATTTTTTAATTTAAAGAAAACCCACTAATCCATGTTTTCCTCTCCTTGTTTTCTTCCTTGATTTCCTTGCCCCCCACTACTTTATGTCATGTAATTATGATTATTTTTTGCTAAAAAAAATCTGAAATTTTCTTCTTGGGCCAAGGGGTTTTGGGTTGGGTAAGGGTTCTTAGGATTGGGCTTGTAACTTAATTTGCAAGATGGCCCAATCCAAATTTTTTCCATTTTGTTCTTCTCCATTATTCAACTTCCTAATTAATAAAGCCCAATATACTAAGATTAATTTATAAAAACTAAAATTATCTTGAAATACTAATATCATAATAATAATTGTCACCTAATTTTAAATGGTAATTAAAATACAATCACACAATTTGGACATTAAAGGCTAAAATGCAAAAAATGCCTATTTTTGTGATTTTCATTTTTGTAAGATAAAATTAATTACTCCTAATTGTAGAATTAAATCCTAAATGCAAATGCGATATATATATATATATATATATATATATATATATATATATATATATATATATATATATATATATATATATATATATATATATATATATATATATATTGTCATTATTTTTTAAAAATGACACTAAATTCACAACAATTGCAAACAACACAAAACTCTTTTATTTTGAATTTTTGGGAGTAATTCTCATATAGGGCAAAAATCACGTGCTCACAGTTTTCAACTCCTCGTCCACACGAAGAGTTTCTGTGCAAAGACAAGTGAGCGGATACGAGCGATTTTTGCCCGTTTGAGCACTCCGTGAGAAGCATTTTTTTTATTTATTTTTTTTTTCAAAATTTTGACCGAACCTTTGCTTCAAGAGGTTTCCTACATATCCCTGGCTAAAAGGGAATCAGGTCAATGTAGTTCGGAAAATTTTGGTAGTTGGGACTACCAATGAAACTGCGATTTTTTGTTGTTACTGTTGCTGCTGTTGCGGTTACTGCTAACTTACTCCTTATTACACCGGGGGGGGGTAAATGTAAAATGAAGAAGCTATTCTAAGCTATGATCCTACAATTACAATTGTTCCTAATCTAGCATTTGCTCTTCTTCCCTTTCCGGTGATGCAGAATCTTCTTTTTTTTTGTTGATTTTCTTTGATGCTGACTCTCTTTTTTTTTGTTGATTTTTCTTTTCTTGTTGACTCTCTTTTTTTGTTGATTTTCTTGTTTTTCTTGATCTCAAGCTGAACCTGCTCAAAACAAAACAACAAACTACCTTTTTTTTTTCTTTTTCTGCCCCAGTGTGGGCTTTTAACTATATAAACCATGATGTGCAGAAAAGTATTCCCGTATTTGAAGGTGGGCACCTAACAGAATTTAAACATGCAATGCGAATGCATAAAAGTATATTCCCGTAATGCGAAATGCAGAAAAGTATTCCCGTATTAGAAGGTGGGCACCTAACAGAATTTAAAACGTGCAATGCGATGCAGAAAATATTCCCGTATTTGAAGGTGGGCGCCTAACAGAATTTAAACGTGCAATGCGATGCAGAAAATATTCCCGTATTTGAAGGTGGGCGCCTAACAGAATTTAAACGTGCAATGCGAATGCAGAAAATATTCCCGTATTTGAAGGTGGGCGCCTAACAGAATTTAAACGTGCAATGCGAATGCAGAAAATATTCCCGTATTTGAAGGTGGGCGCCTAACAGAAATTAAACGTGCAATGTGAATGCATAAAATATTCCCGTATTTGAAGGTGGGCGCCTAACAGAAATTAAACGTGCAATGCGAATGCAGAAAATATTCCCGTATTTGAAGGTGGGCGCCTAACAGAATTTAAACGTGCAATGCGATGCAGAAAAGTATTCCCGTATTTGAAGGTGGGCGCCTAACATAATTTAAACGTGCAATGCGATGCAGAAAATATTCCCGTATTTGAAGGTGGGCGCCTAACGGAATTTAAACGTGCAATGCGAATGCAGAAAATATTCCCGTATTTGAAGGTGGGCGCCTAACAGAATTTAAACGTGCAATGCAAATGCAGAAAATATTCCCGTATTTGAAGGTGGGCGCCTAACAGAATTTAAACGTGCAATGCGATGCAGAAAATTATTCCCGTATTCGAAGGTGGGCACCTAACAGAATTGAAACGTGCAATGCGATGCAAAAAAGTATTCCCGTATTTGAAGGTGGGCGCCTAACAGAATTGAAACGTGCAATGCGATGCAGAAAAGTATTCCCGTATTTGAAGGTGGGCGCCTAACAGAATTGAAACGTGCAATGCGATGCAGAAAAGTATTCCCGTATTTGAAGGTGGGCGCCTAACAGAATTGAAACGTGCAATGCGATGCAGAAAAGTATTCCCGTATTTGAAGGTGGGCGCCTAACAGAATTGAAACGTGCAATGCGATGCAGAAAATATTCCCGTATTTGAAGGTGGGCGCCTAACAGAATTGAAACGTGCAATGCGATGCAGAAAAGTATTCCCGTATTTGAAGGTGGGCGCCTAACGGAATTGAAACGTGCAATGCGATGCAGAAAAGTATTCCCGTATTTGAAGGTGGGCGCCTAACGGAATTTAAACGTGCAATGCGAATGCAGAAAAGTATTCCCGTATTTGAAGGTGGGCGCCTAACGAAATTAAACGTGCAATGCGATGCGAAAATATTCCCGTATTTGAAGGTGGGCGCCTAACGGAATTTAAACGTGCAATGCGAAATGCAGAAAAAATATTCCCGTATTAGAAGGTGGGCGCCTAACGAAATTTAAACGTGCAATGCGATGGAGAAAATATTCCCGTATTAGAAGGTGGGCGCCTAACGAAATTTAAACGTGCAATGCGATGCGAAAAATATTCCGTATTTGAAGGTGGGCGCCTAACGAATTTAAACGTGCAATGCGATGCGAAAAATATTCCCGTATTAGAAGGTGGCGCCAACGGAATTGAAACGTGCAATGCGATGCGAAAAAGTATTCCGTATTTGAAGGTGGGCGCCTAACGGAATTGAAACGTGCAATGCGATGCAGAAAAGTATTCCCGTATTAAAAGGTGGGCGCCTAACGGAATTTAAACGTGCAATGCAAAATGCCAGAAAAGTATTCCCGTATTTGAAGGTGGGCGCCTAACGAAATTAAACGTGCAATGCGATGCAGAGAAAATATTCCCGTATTTGAAGGTGGGCGCCTAACGAATTTAAACGTGCAATGCGATGTAGAAAATATTCCCGTATTAGAAGGTGGGCGCCTAACAGAGAATTGAAACGTGCGATGCGAATGCAGAAAATATTCCCGTATTTGAAGGTGGGCGCCTAACGAAATTAAACGTGCAATGCGAATGCGAAAAATATTCCCGTATTAGAAGGTGGGCGCCTAACGTAAATTAAACGTGCAATGCGAATGCAGAAAAGTATTCCCTCGGCCTGAGGACTTGGGGAGCCGATTTTAAAAGATGTTACCTTCCTCTTTTTGGTATTTTTTTTTTTTTTTACCAACTTATCTCTTGCTTGTGAATTTCTCCACTTATTCGGCGAGACTTTCTCTTTTTGGTATTTTAAATTTTCCACATTGGTCACATTCACTTTAAAGTGATTAGTGACAGTTTGTTCTTGCATGAAACAAAATTTATTAGATATAAACTGCTGGCAACTGGCATCTGCCGTCCCCACTTCTTATTGCTTCCTTTGTTTTTGCTTTTTCATGTTGCATGGCTTTTGACTTCTCGTCCCTTGCATACTCTTTTTGTATTTTTCTCATTTCTCCATTTTTGTTTTGTTTTCTTTTTTCTTTGGCCATGTTTGCCAAGCTTCTTTATTCCTTTCCCCAATCTTCTATCCTTTCTGATCCAGTGTTGTTTCAACTTCCGTTATCCGGAGCTGGTAGTTAGCTCTCAAAAGGGTAAACAATGAAATGCAGAAAAAATGAAAGAAAGGTAAGGGTGTTTTGGAGAGATGACAGAACTTATCTGGGTATTTGCTGGCTGATTCCGCTGACCATGCCATGTATTTAAACTCTGACCCAGTTCGTTCCAATCATTATTCAGACACTGAATTGCCTTTAACCCAAACCGATACTCTCTTTTGTTGCTTTTTTCTCTTTTCTGATAGTCCACATGATCGCCTTACGGTGCCTCGAAAGGTTTTCACCAATAAGACTCTCTCATTTATTCTCTCAACCTCACAATCGTCTCACAGTGCCGATTAAGGTTTTCACGGATGAGACTCTCTCATTTTATTTCTCTCAACCTCACAATCGTCTCACAGTGCCGACTAAGGTTTTCACCGATGAGACTCTCTCATTTTTTATATTTTCTTTTTTCATTTTTTCCTTTTGTATTTTGTTTTCTGTACCACGGGTATTATCCGACGCTTCGCTCCTCCTTCGTTGTATTTGTTATCATTTCAAAATTGATCAGAAGGTCTTTCTTTGGACTGTAACGTGGCTTTTGGGTGGGTTAAGAAAGAAAGATATAAAGGCTCAAAATTTCAACGAGGGTTAAAAATATTTACCACTCTCGGAATTATTAAACATAACTTCTGCCCCCGTTTCAATATGTGGGGAATTTTTTGGATTTTTCTTTATTGTGACTGAACCTCGGAGAGGCTGCCTACGTACCCTTTCGGGATCAAGTCAGACGTAGTTCATCCAACTTTATAAGTTAGATGGATTTCTTTTTGACTTTTTCCCGATTTTTGTCTTTTACTTTTTCCCGATTTTTGTCTTTTTCTTCTTTTTTTTTCATTCGTTTCTCTTTTACATTTTCTTTATTGTGCCATAAGCGATTCCGAGATAGGGATATGAAAGAATATATTAATCATTAAGGCACAAAGGGGTTGTCAATGGATAAAGTGTTTGGATAGAGAATAAAATGCCTTCGTCATTTCAATTCCAAAATCACAACAGAATACAAAACACATAATTGAAAAGGAATCATACATAGTATCTTTTGACCACGTCTGAATTGATAGCAGTCTCTACGCACTTTCCTTCAACATCTGTTAAATATAATGCCCCATTGGACAACACCCGCGATACCACGAATGGTCCCTGCCAATTTGGCGCAAATTTGCCCTTTGCCTCGGCCCAATGCGGTAAGATAACCCATCGCAATCAAAATGAGCCTATGCCCATTGGAAGCTGTTGGCTCTATCAGTTCAATAACATCTATGCCCCTGTTTCAAAGCAAAGAAAAATCTGTTAATTTAAATGCGGTGGTTGGTTGTGGCCTTGAACTTTGATGGCGACTGCTTTCCACTTGAATGCCTTCTTCTTTGTTCAAAATCCACCTCTCTTTAGGTATGTATATTGTTCCTTTCTTGACGGATCCCACAAACTTCGATCTCGATTCCTTTGATGACTCCGCTTGACAACCTTGGGTGTTTCTTGACTGACTCTTAGAAGATATACCCCCTCTCTGTTCGAACCCCGTACTTCCATTTGTTATATTTTCCCTGAGTTGGCACCTTGCCGACCCTTGTGTCTTGCATGATCCCCAAACATTTTAATTTCATTGCACATGTTGCTCTTTTGGCTTAAATCACTGGCCTTGTCATTCCCTGACTTACGACAATTGTCGTGTTGGCTAAATCACATCTTGTGCAATTGGAGAGCTTGGTGGCAAATTTTGAAATCATTTCTATACTTGTTATGACCTGACCGACTCGATAAGAAGGAGGGTAAAACAAAGTGTGAAGAATAAAGAGAAAGGAAAATACAATTCCTAACAAGAAACCTACAGACGAATGACCTAACGGATTTTGAATACCGACTCTAGCGACCTTGACATGCACTTTTGGCCTTCTCCATATAGCAAAGTTGATGTTCAACTCTTGTTGCAAAGTTCTGTTGTGAAACCGGTCTTCAATACTTCATTTCTTTGATCTGATCCTTAGTCGACTTGCAGCGCCCGTAGGGTTTTCGCCAACAAGCCTCTCTCATTTGATCTTTCTTTCTTTCAACTCACCGTCGCCTTACGGTGCCCGTGCGGGTTTTCACCGATAAGACTCTCTCATTTTGACTTCTCTCATCTTGGAGTCTCGTGGTGATTTGGGTTCTTCACTCTTCTTTGTTCGGACTGGAGTGTTGCCCCTGATGTGATTGACCTTTGTTCGCTTGACTCGGCATTTCTTGAAGATTGATCGGAAGGTCTTCATTTGGACTGTAATGCAGGCTTTTGGATGGGGTTTAGAAAAAAGGATATAAAGGCTCAAAATTATTTCAATGTGGGTTAATGACTACAACTTTCGAAATCTTATTTATTCAACAAACATAAACTCTGCCCCAGTTTCCTTTTCGGGGGATTTTTTTTTAGATTTTCAGATTTTTCATTTATTGTGACTGAACCTCAGAGAGGCTGCCTACGTACCCTTTCGGGATCAAGTCAGACGTAGTTCAGACTACGTCTGTATTCATTGTTGCATCTCGACTTCTCCCGATTTTTCTTTTCTTTTCTTTTTCTTTTCTTTCTTATTTTTCTTTTCTTTTTCTTTTTTTTTTCTCTTTTTTTTTCTTTTGTTTCTCGCTCAATCCTCAATTTTTGTTGTTGATTCCAAAAGAGGGGTTTGAAAGAAAATATAATAAGGCTCAAAGGGATATCAATGGATAAAGTGTTTGGATAGCCGAATAAAATGCCTTCGTCATTCCAATCTTCGAGACCTACCAAGTACAAACTACACATTTAAATACCTTTCGACCGATTCACATATTCGCCTTCGGTATTTGACGATTCTCAGTGCCATTGGGCAACGATCTCGATACCACGAATGGTTCCTTAGCTTTGGGGTATTTTTGCCTTTGGCTTTAAGTTGATGATGCATTTCCAAGGCATTTTCTTTATGTTACGCTTTCCCCAATGTTCACTTGATTCCGGCTTCACACTATTCCAATATGTTTTTATTTCTTCCGAGTATCATTACATCTTCAACATTGTTTCATTGACTTTTAAAAACACAGGCTTAGAATTATGTGCATGTCATGTTGCTAAAGTCAGTATGAGAAAAAATGCAAAGTGATCAGAAATGGACTGACTAGGAATGATGGGAAACAAAGAGTTGTACTAAACTGATGGGTTGAAACAACAACAAAACGAACAGACTAGACTAGAATTACAAACCTAGACGGCACTAAACAATTTTTATTACTAAACAAAGCAAAGATAGAAGGGTTTTGACTCTCAAGACAACGTCCGGATTACAACCCTGAAATAACCCGGGTAACAGAAACGACACCAAAATAAAACTACCAAAACTCCAAGAGTTGGAGCACCTTCCCAATTGACAAGCTTGGCATCTTAGCCATTGTATTCTGCATTAAGATCGCTTTCTATTTCAATATCCTCGGCTTCCAAAGAAAAATCTCTTCACCCTCGTCATCGGGCATCGTCCCCACAAAATGCACAACGTCACATGCATGTAGAGGATTCTGTATAATGTTCAGGGTGCCAGTGTCTTGGACCGCAATCATTCCTGCCCGAATCATTCTTTCTATTTCCTCTTTCAAATTCCAACATCTTTCAACATCATACCCCTGAGCATTGGAGTGGTATACACATCGTGCAGCAGGATCGAAGCTTATTGCAAGATAGTTTGGAATACATCTGGCGAGCGGCTTAATCAAGCCAACATGATTTAACCTTTCGAACAAACTCGCATAAGATTCTCCGATAGGGGTGAAAGCCTTTTCTCGCTTCAACAACCTTTCCTCCCTAAACGCCTTGTTTGGCTTGAAACCTGACCCAGGGGGTTTCCGGTATGTTTGTGGGGGTTGGTAGGCTTTTTGTGGAATTGGGTACCTGGAAGGTGAAGTACGATTTTGGGTGCCCCGGGGAGAGTAGTGGGGTTGGGGATAGAAGTAGTGTTGGGAAAGCATAGCTGGGGGACGAGTAATTGAGCTACTCGAGTGGCTAGAAAGGCTGCGATAGGCAGGTATATTTGGCATCGGGTTCGGTGTAAGGACCGGGTCCATGAAACTAGGTGGTGGCGGGGGTGGTATTTTTCCATCCATCCATGCCCGATACATTTCAGCCACGTGTTGTCTTAATATTTTGACTTCTTCTACTAACATGTGGTTCCGTTCAACCAGCTGTTGTCGGGTACCGGTACCAACCCACTCAGTCTTGAGATTCTCTGCCATTGTCCTCTGACCTTGTATTATAGGGAAGAGTTATTTTGGAACCACAACCAACCACCTTTCTGAAAATGGACACAACAAAACGAAGCCGGCATGTCAGTATTAAGGTATCCCGCTTATTGATCATCATTTTTTTCTGCTATTTTCTTTTCTTTTTCCCTTTTTGTGGTTTTTTTTGTAGTTTTTTCATTTTTTTTTTGGTTATGGATATGGTCGAATCCTATGTGGATTGCCTACGTATCATGACCCCGCATGAATCGGACCGAGCGTAGTTCTTGCAAATTAATGCAAGAAATAAAGAGATGTTTATCTGATTTTTTTTTTGATTTTTTTTTTTTTCTGAAGGAAAATTATAGAAGCCGATTCCAACTACAAACTTACACCTTGTGCCGGAGATTTCTATAAGAATATATATTTTTGGTGTCCATTATGACTATTTTCTACAAAATTGGCCATATAATGGCTTATTTGACAAAATGACTATTTTTGCAATATTTATAAAAGAAAGATAAACTTGAAATTTTTTTTATCATGTGGTTCATGGGGCATCGTTCGGCATCACCATAAACCAACATAAGACTATTTTTCATAAATTGGCCATGTAATGGCTTATTTAGACAAAGTGGCTCTTTTTGCAAAATTTTATTTAAGAAAAATACAAATTCAAAATTCCTCATCCTGGGACCTATGGGGCATCGTTCAGCACCGACACAGGCCAACACAAGACTGAGGAAGTTAAAATGCCAAATGTGGCTATTTATGCAAACACGGGCCATGTAATGGCTTATTTGATAAATTGAATATTTTTGAAAAGTTGAGCAATGACTCAAACTTAATTTTGCGGATACAACCTTTCAACATTTCTGCGAGGGAACATTTCAAGGCTATGCCCGCAAATTATTTAAAATGACTCAAAGTGGCTATTCTTGCAAAAACGACCTTCCGGTGTCTTTTTGAGGGACATTCGGCATATTTTGAGCAAGAATAGCATCACCCGACTTATTTATAACAAAATAAAAAAAATTTGACATTTTTTTTTTGGTTATTTTTGCAAAAAGGGTATGAACCCGGACTTGATTTTGCGGCTAGGGCCTTGCAACATTTCCACAAGGAATATTTCAAGGTTGTGCCCGTAAATTATTAAAAAATGATTCAAAGTGGCTATTTTTGCAAAAAACAGCCTTCCGGCGTCCTTTCGGAACATTCGGCTATTTTCAAAAACAACGTCACTTCGATTTTATTGACAAAATTAAACACACATTTTTTTTTGTTTTTTTTTTAGGGGTGGTTGGACCCTATGAGGGTTGCCTACGTATCCCACCTAATGGCGAGAATCAAACCTGCGTAGTTCGGTCGGATTATTTGACCAATTATTTCAACAAAATTGTTCTACCTATTTTTTCGAATTTTCTTCTCAAACAATTCGTCAATATTTCGATATCTAAGATTTCTCTCTTTTGTTTTTCAGGAATTTAGCCAATAATAATCTAGAACAAATAAATGCAACATATAACATGCTCGGTCTTTAATTTTCCGGGTCACCTGTCCTAGACGGACCCAACCCCTGTGTTGAGTCCCCTAAGTCAGATATGATGCAAATAAACGTCCTAGACCTAGGCTCAATATCCTGATTTTTCATTGGTACTAGACCGTGTACCCGAGCGGACAACTCGGATCGAGGAGGGGGCTACGTACCGGTGACTCACGGAGTCAATCAGCTTAGTAACTTATCCGGCCTCTGTTTCTTAGTCAGGTATGACTTAATTGAAAGGGGAGTCTCAACCAGTAAGCACATCCTGGGAGGTAAAGAAGAGATGGGTTTTCGGCACAATTTATATACAATCCACGTATTATCAAGGCGGTAAAACACATAGCATGTTGTTCAAAGAATATAACAAAGTCAAATAACATCGAGGACGGCGATTCTAAGGAGCTCGAGTTCTTAAACCATGAAACCGAAGTTCTGGGTTGGTATCCCCAGCAGAGTCGCCAGAGCTGTCACACCTCCCTTTTTACTACCCCACCAAAGAAGGCTTTTGTGCTGATCCATTTGGGAAAGATACGTAGGGTATACCTCAATGTTCAGAATACCCGAGACGGATATAACAACAAAGAGGAAGGAGTTTTTCCACACAAAGGACAAGCGGTTCGGGATTTTTATTTAAATTTTTAGAGTCCCCATTTGGGAAGATAATGGTGTCCCAAGTCACCGGTTAATCCCGAATCCGAGAATGTTGACTCTGTTATTACAGTATGCGAAACAAAAATCTGGATAAAGAACTCTGTTAACCCGGGAGAAGGTGTTAGGCATTCTCGGGTTCCGTGGTTTTAGCACGGTCGCTCAATTGTCGTTCTCGACTTTTGTTTGACTTAATCACAGATTTTAACAACATATAGTGCTTTTTACATTAAGTATTATTTTTAGAGAATTTGCGGCATCGCGAAAACACGCCTCGAGTCATACCGCAACCAGTACGCCTATGACTTTCGGTGTATTTCAGCTTTGCCGAGATTTGGATTTGAGTCGCACCAAGTGCACACTCGTTCATAGGAAAGTACGTTAAATCGTGCCCTAAATAACGTCTATCGGCTTTTAACTTTTGGGAGAGGCTATGGAATTCGCTATTAGCCTCTCCGGTTCTACAATGTTATCTTATTACTAAATGGGGGCCCCGGTGTTTGAAGTCGGGCGAGGCTCATCCCAATTATTTATTAAAGTCCAATCCTATTTGTTCAACTATGTTTGCTATACATTGTTTTTGCCTTAAACGATTTTTTAATAATATTCCAGGCCCGTTGAATTTGTTATTTAATTGGGCCTGGTCTTCTCTTCAACCATTTAAACGGATCCGCAAAAGGCAAGCCCAAGCCTCAAAGCCCAGACGGTCTTCAAGCTCTCGATCAGTAGACTAAGCAATTTCATAGGACAGTTCAGGCCCAATGTTACACAAGGCCCAAACCAGATAAAAATAATAAAGGCAACAAAAATAATGAACTCACAGTAATTAGACATAGAGAAACAAAATTAAACTACTCTTTTATTAATCAAAAGGTAAAATAACTGTACAAGAATATTAATGCTAACTCTGAATTATATCTAAAGTACACGAAAGCTTAATAAACTGACTATTTCTGATTTTGACCTTTACTAATGAATTTACACGGTCATTTTTAGTTGTTTACTTGTTGAAAGATTATGAAGCTAACTGTATGTAAAAATGTGAAAATTATTTAAAGATAAGATGAATGATTTATGACTATATGGTTAACCTACTGATTTCAATACGAATTAAGCTAATTTGATAATCTCTAAGCTAGTCTCATCCTAATTGTTGCTCCATCTATTCACTTCCAACTCACTCCACTCTGGATAATTGACCTCTAATCATGCTAATTACACGAGCAAGATTCATAATTCCGATTACTTGATTATAATAACCTGAGTGTCTACATTTAAATGATTCAATGCTTAAACACAACTACACCACTGATTCTATTATGACTTAGCTTGTTATCGACTATGTACAGATTCATGACAATATGATTAACTATGTGATTTCATTTTTACGAAGAAAGTCTACTGTGAACGAATAGTTTAACGATTTTGAAGAAAGAAACAGTGATATGCTAGCTTATGTTTTGAAGTTTTTACCTAATTAAACTAAGTGATGTGTTGCTGCTTCTATATTACTACTATTACACTACTTATTCTATCACTAAGCTATTACATCGTTTTGTCTCTGTTTTTCTGCTTCTACATATCATACTACAATTTAAACTATAGATCTATATCAATACTAAGCAACTAGTGAAGAGCATAAACTACAAAATATAATAACATATGAATTGCAAACTGGACTTCATTTCATTCAACAGTTCATCATTACAGCTTCAAGTGAAAGAGATATGTACCTGGTTTTGAAAGGAATGGGAAAATGGCAAATCAACAAGGCGGTGAAAATACAGCAACAACAACAGTAACAACCAGCAGTAGCTTCAACACCTCAATTCCGAAAATCCCAGCAATACGGAGAAAAACAAAAACAAACAAGTAAAAAATAGAAAAGAAAAATATTTTCCAGATTTTCTCTTTGTTTTGGCTTTCTAGCTTTGAACTCTTTTCACTTCTCAAAAGAAACTCTCAAAAATTGCATTTTTTTCGTGTATACTTCTGTATCCAGAGTGTATATCGAGTGTATACTACAGCAGGGAATTTTTTTATTTTTTCTTCTCTTCCTATTTTTCCTCTCTTTTTTCCCCCTCTTTTTCATAAATCTTCTCTTCTATTTATAGGCAAGAATTTCGAAAATTTTCAGATTTTTTATTAAAAAGAAAATATTTTTTTAATTTAAAGAAAACCCACTAATCCATGTTTTCCTCTCCTTGTTTTCTTCCTTGATTTCCTTGCCCCCACTACTTTATGTCATGTAATTATGATTATTTTTTGCTAAAAAAATCTGAAATTTTCTTCTTGGGCCAAGGGGTTTTGGGTTGGGTAAGGGTTCTTAGGATTGGGCTTGTAACTTAATTTGCAAGATGGCCCAATCCAAATTTTTTCCATTTTGTTCTTCTCCATTATTCAACTTCCTAATTAATAAAGCCCAATATACTAAGATTAATTTATAAAAACTAAAATTATCTTGAAATACTAATATCATAATAATAATTGTCACCTAATTTTAAATGGTAATTAAAATACAATCACACAATTTGGACATTAAAGGCTAAAATGCAAAAAATGCCTATTTTTGTGATTTTCATTTTTGTAAGATAAAATTAATTACTCCTAATTGTAGAATTAAATCCTAAATGCAAATGCGATATATATATATATATATATATATATATATATATATATATATATATATATATATTGTCATTATTTTTTAAAAATGACACTAAATTCACAACAATTGCAAACAACACAAAACTCTTTTATTTTGAATTTTTGGGAGTAATTCTCATATAGGGCAAAAATCACGTGCTCACAACATATATAGATCCGCATCCAAAAATTCTTAAATGGGATATATTAGGTTCATGACCCAAAACTAATTGCAACGGGAAATATTTATGATAATCTGTCGGCCTGAGACGAACTAGCATTGCTGCATGCAAAATCGCGTGACCCCAAACAAAAGTGGACAACCTCATTTTCATGAGTAACAGTCTTAATATCAATTGCAGACGTTTAATTAAAGACTCTGCAAGACCATTTTGAGTGCGAACATGAGCTACATAATGTTCCACTTTTATCCCAATTGATAAGCAATAATCATTAAATTCCTGGGATGAAAACTCAGCAGCATTATCAAGTCTAATAGACTTAATTGGATTATCAGGAAATTGTGCCCGTAATCAAATTATTTGTGCCATTAATTCTGCAAACGCGAGGTTGCGAGATGACAATAGGCACACATGGGACCATCTAGAAGATGCGTCTATTAAGACCATGAAATATCGAAACAACCCACTAGGTGGGTGAATAGGTCCACAAATATCCCCTTTATACGTTCCAAAAATGCAGGCGACTCAATTCCAACCTTTGTTGGTGATGGTCTAATAGTTAACTTGCTTTGATAACAAAAAGTGCAAGAAAATTCATCATTTAAAAGAATCTTTAAATTCTTTAATGGATGCCCATTTGAGTTTTCTATAATTCGTCTCATATAATTGATCCAGGATATCTCAATCGATCATGCCAAAGTACAAAAGTTTTGGAATCGGTAACCTTTTGTTTTACAATAGAATGTGCCTCAATTGCGCTAATTCTTGTCCAATACAGGCCACAAGACAAAGATGAGAACTTCTCAATAGCCCTTTTCTGGCCAGAGATATTTTGGTAATGATGAGATATTCAAGATTATTCTCATCTATTGTCTCAATATGATATCCATTTTTGCGGATATCTTTAAAACTCAACAAGTTCCTCTTGGACTTGGAGGAGAACATTGCATTCTCTATGATAAGTATTGTTCCCTTAGGCAGAGTTATAGTAGCTCTTCCAGAGCCTTCAATTAATTTACTACTGCCAGAAATTGTAGTAACATCTGCCTTACACATACTTAAATGAGATAAATATTTCTTCTCTTTGAGTATTGTATGTGTTGTACATGAATCAACTAAACAAATATTTTTATAATTGAAATTTGATTCAAGTTTGCTTTTAGAGATATCCATATTTGCTTCCCACGGTATGATAAACAAAAGAAATATGTAACTAAGTATTAGTATTTTCAAAGAAAAAGAATAAAAGAAACAAAGTTAAGTCTACTAGAATGAGCACCTACAACATTGTGAAGACAGATTTTCGACATGCTTCAGATTTTTTTTACTAAACAGAAAAGTGAAAAATCTGCTAGATGTGAAAATTAATAAAAGGCAAAGCCTTTATTGTTTCTTTATGCGACAACATTATTAATCCTAGGACATGAGTGAAAATTTATCAACTAGTCAAGCATCTCTTTTATATATCTCAAGCATAAATTTCATGCGAAAAGAGTATAATTCCCACAGTCGAGAATATTTTCAACAAACACCTAATCTTCTCAAAGAACTTCTTGAGACGTTGATAGCGTGTTATAAAGTAATAAAAGAACATGTACAATATTGTAGAGAAAGAGAGAGAGAGAAAATTCTTATTGAATTTTTGGATGATTTACAATGGAATAGAACCCTCTATTTATAGGGGGAAAATGACTTAGTCACAAAGTAAAACTCTCTACAAGATAGACATTCATCCAAATATAATTCTATTCTTAACATATTTTAAGTTCTTCCTATTTTTATTTTATTTTTATTGTTATTATTATTATTATTATTATTATTATTATTATTATTATTATTATTATTATTATTATTATTATTATTATTACTACATTGCATTTTAAAGAAGGAGAAGAAGGGAAAAGGGACAAATATTTGAACCCACACTGAGGTTCTTATTGGTTCAACTAAACTATACTTAAATTGTTCAATAATATTGGATAAACAATAAATTTATATATAAGCAATCTCTCTAATAAGTGTTTGACTAAAAAATTATAAATTTTTTTTCGACAAATCAACCAAAAATGAAAGGTAAATCGTATGCGAATATAATAAACTCTAGGATAATAACAATAATAATATAACGATAGTAGAGAGAAAATAATAAATGTTGCTTTTCCAAAGTTAGTGTCTTCTACAAAGAAAAAGGGAACGACAGGCTTAAGGAATACTTAAAGAATATTCCCTAAGCCCCTTAGTGTACTGATTGTACTATTGATGTTGTGGTGTCTTTCCTTTTACCGTAATCGTACCCCTCTAGGCGTAGACTCGTGGTTGCTTTTGCGTTTGTCGTGCTTGCCGCAGGTTGTGGTTGATCAATTTTAGACCCATATAGATAGTCCCTCTGCTCGTCGAGGTTGTGATCGGGGGCGTCCTCGATGAGTGGACTCTATACCTTCCCTAGGGGGATTTTTATCCGCTGGGATGTTGCGACGTGGCTAACGAGAGGCTCCGCCGAGCAGTACACGCCACCCGCGAGTGACGTCAGCTTTGACATGCGTTATCATTACGTAGATTTTCGAGGTAAAGACTCATGACTTTTGGTGCTTCGATTCTTGTCTGATTTGAAACTTATCACCTCGATTCTAGCGCTACCCAACCTGATAATAAAAGAGGGGTTCAATTTTTTGAAAAACTTTAGCCACTCTCTCTTGATAACCCTCCAGTCTCCTTCATTTTGCTCTTGCACCTTCTAGTTTCCATTTTCGTTCCTGATCAGAAGCTTCTTCTTTCTCATCCCCTTTATTTAACTACTCCTTTTAAATGAAAACAATGCCAAAATCTTGTCGTACTGATGAAGGGGTTCCTAACATTGCTTTGTCAACTACAATAACTCTCTCCAGTAGTGGGGCGGTGAAGATAGAAGAACGTGATAATCCTTTCACATTGGAGGTGCTACAACCGAGATATCCCCTATCCCGGAATGACTTCCTCAAGGATCCACCCACTACCCCGAACCCTGTGCCGTCTAAGACAATTCAGACTCACCTTGATACCCTCCGAATAAAGTATGGTGTTCCTGCCCACATATAGATGACTCTTGCTGGGGAAGATTTCGTTGACGTTCACAGGCCTGGGTACTGTGCTTTCTATGAATATCCGTTCATGATCGGCTACAGCCTTCCTCTCTTCCCCCTGGCGGAAGAGTTTTGAAGATTTTACCGGGTTTGTCCAGCTGATCTTTCGCGGTACACACTCAAGATACTCCTCCTACTGACTAAATACGTAGAGTTGGCAGGGTGTGATGTCTCCATCCATCACCTTTTGTACTTATTCACGCCTGGTTTCCTCAGAGGTACTTTGGTGCACTCAAGACTTCGTGGTACAAAAGGACTGGTGGTCGGGACGGATGACTGGGCGAGTTGTAAATTTTGGCATAAGTACTTCCTTGTCAAGACCGATCACGTTGTGTCCAACCCTGCCGGGTTTCCGGAGCGATGGAATAGAGCTCGTAAGTATCGTCATTCATTACGTTCCCCCTTTTTTGTAATTATTATAACTTTGGTTACTTGTTGTTCTACAGCTATGGGTCGCCCGCCCCATCCTATTGCGGTTCTCAGGAAATGGGTTGCAGACCTGCTACCCCATGCGGAGGAAGCTCGGACTTGGTCTGCTTTTGTACAACATTATGGCCCTAGGGTTTTCCTGGGTAAATTTCTGCCTTACTACCTCATAGGTCGTGCGAACTCGTCTAACTGTATGATTCTTTGTGATTTTAGGACAAAGAGCCTTTAGGTGGAGGGCGCCAGTTCCTGCTTTTAAACAAGTTGTTTCTACCGCGTACATGCGATTCATTTTTTACAAGTCTGTTCGGGGGGGTAGTCCTCAACTACCTCAACAGGGAGAATCGTATCGAACTGTGGCAACGAGAGAAGAAGCCTTGTTGGCACCGGTCTCACATCCTGTTGAAGATTTTTCTAACGGTGATGAGCCATTAGAGAGGAAAAGGAGAAGGTTGGTACTGGAAAATAGCGTGGCTACTGAGGCCAATGAAAGCAGAGCATCCCGGACAGCCCCGGTGCCTATATTTATGGTCTACACAATTTTTTCGGGGAGATGTCCCCGAGTGGAAAGAATTGGCCCGATAGCCAGTTTAATGTGTTTTGCCGAAGGTGGTGCATCATCCAACGTCGGATGACCTTGTGTCTAGGAGGACATATCGGGTTCGGATATCACCCCAGAGGATGTTGATGAATTCTTGGGTCTCCATACCCATGTGGAGGTGAGGAAGGACGGGTCCGACTATCACATGATAATTCCTGGGAGTTACAACTTGCTGTTGAATAATGAGCAGGTTGTGTCGGCCATTGCTCCTTTATGTGCCGCTCGTAAAAGAGAGACGCTTGGGACGATAAGCAACACAGAATTGTCTCATAAGGTCACCGGCATGGCCTTGCAGGCAGGTTTTTTTTTCTTCTCCTTCTGTCGTGGGGTTAGGTTGTATATACATATTTTTTTCTAACTCTTCCTCTCTTTTATCAGACCCCTGTCCAAGAGGTGGAGAGACAACGTCATGAACAAAGGAGAACGGACCTCTTAAGAAAATGTCATCAAAATATCATCAGTACCACTCTAAACACCGGGCAATGTCTGATATCTATAATTAGGACCCCGAGTTCCAGGTGTTTCGTGAGGGACTTAAGCTAGGGAGGAACAGTTGAAGTGTAGGATAAAGGAGCTGAAGGAGAAGGACGAGGAGCTTGTGAAGGCTATTGCCCGCAGTAGCGAATTTGAGTCCCTTCTTATGGAGAAGGAAGATGAACTTGAGTTGAGCTAGAGGGTAACGACTGAGAATGCCGATTTACAACTGAAGGTAGCCAGCTTGACCGCTGAGTTAGATTCTAAGGCAATGAAGGTTGATAGGCTCAAGGGTAAGTTGAATGCCAATGCCGACAAGTTGGCAACAACTATTTTTGAAACGATCTCTTTGGAGGATGCCCTGCGCATATCCAGGTCGGAACTTACGGGGGAGAGGGAAGCCTTAGGTTGTCGAATCGTAGGGTTTGACGGGCGTGTTAGGGAGTTGGAGGCGAAGATGGCAGCATTGCAAGGGAAAATGGCTTCGCTGAGGGCGGAGGCGAAAAATCAATGTTCTTAACCCTCAATGTTCCATCCCTCAGTTGAGCTTGCCTAATCACTTGTATGAGTTGTGGGTCCATATAGAGGCTCGACTCGATATGTATAAGGCTTTTTAAGCCGAGGGCTGGGCAATGGAGGCGGAGGTTCAGGTGGTGCATGCCGAAACACGTGTAGCCCATGAGTCGTGTGGGTACGGCCCCTTACTCCTGATGGGGAAAGTGTCGATTCTAATAATGTGAATCACCTTGCTTCAGGTTCGTGGTATGATGAATCTTACCGTATTAAGGACTATGCATAGTTTTAATTTGCACCACTTTCTGCTTAGTAAGTTTTGGCACAGGCCGTTATAGGGCATGTTCGTAGGGGGTATATGTAAATGATATTTTGTTGCAATATAAACATTACTTTTGTCATTTTGATTGTTTGTCGTTTCCTCCTTTGTTTATTGTATGACATTCGTTCCCATCTATTGGGATGTTGCTTCGATTATCGTCGAAGTAGAATCCCATCATGGTTTAACCGAGGTCGAACTAATGTTATCGATGGCCTTGGACATTAGGATATTGCTTCGACTATCGTCGAAGTAGTATCTCGTCGTGGTTCGAATGAGGTCGAACTGATGTTGTTAATGGCCTTCACCACTGGGATGTTGCTTTGGCTGTTATCGAAGTAGTATCTTGTCGTGGTTCGAACGAGGTCGAACCAATATTATCGATGGCCTTGGCCTTTGGGATATTGCTTCGTCTGTCATCGAAGTAGTATCCCGTCATGGTTCGAACAAATTCGAACCCATGTCGTCGATGGCCTTGGCCTTTGGGATGTTGCTTCGACCGTCGTCGAAGTAGTATCATGTCATTGTCGATGGATTTGTCCATTGGGATGTTGCTTCGATTGTCATCGAAGTAGTATCCTATCATGGTTTGAAAGAGGTCGAACTAATGTTGTTGATGGCCTTGTCCATTGCGATGTTGCTTCGGTTGTCGTCGAAGTAGGATCCCCTCACGGTTCGAATAGGGTCGTACCAATATTGTCGATGGCCTTGGCTATTGGGATGTTTCTTCAACTATCGTCGAAGTAGTATCCCGTCATTGACGATGGCCTTGGACATTGGGATGTTTATTTGACTGTCATCAAAGTAGTATCTCGTTGTTGTCGATGGCCTTGGCCATTGGGATGTGTTTTCGATTATCGTCGAAGTAGTATCCTTTCATGGTTCAAATGAGGTCGAACTAATGTTGTGGATGTCCTTGGCCATTGGGATATTGCTTCAGCTATTGTTGAAGTAGTATTCCGTCACGGTTTGAACGAGGTCAAAATCGCTTTTTGGAGATTTGAGTTTCTTACATACCATGGAGATCAAATTTCGTTCATACAATGGAGATTAGATTTTATTCATATAATGGAGATTAGATTCCGTTCATACAATGGAGATCAACTTTCGTTCATACAATGGAGGTCAGATTATATCAATAGTCCATACATTACTTCGACCTGGAGATCGTATCGACGAGCTGAGGTGTTGAATATCGTTCTGGTCCATACGACGTCCCCTTCACCGCCTCGTTAAAAATCACCCCGGGAAAACCCGATTGGGACAAAACCCGGGTGAGGGAAAAAAGTACGACTTAGGTGACGCCTCTTAGAAGTGAAAGTACTTGAGGTGGGCGATGTTCCAGTTGTTTTGGAGTAGTTTCCACTCCATAGTTTCTAGTTGGAATGCCCCTTTGTTTGCTACTGCTATGATTTTATACGGCCCGTCCTAGTTTGTTCCTAATTTTCCTTCACTTGGATCTTTTAATGCATGTGTTTTGGCTTTGTGGACGTCATCGCCAACTTTGAGTTATCATATATTGGCTTTCTTGTTGTAGTACCATTTTATTTCTGCTTCTGGGCTACCATTTTTACGTGGGCCATATTTTTTCGTTCTTCGGCTTCATCTAAGTCTTGTAGCCTACTCTCATCGTTACCTTCCCTGCTCATGTTGGAGTATCTCAGGCATTGTGGAATTATTCGTCCTCGTCATCTCTTACCTCACCGCAATAGGCATTGTGGATTTCTTCCCAAGTGGTGGGAGGGTATTATATCATGAACCTGCTTAACAACTTTCTGGTTGTCCTCGCCTATTCTGGAAAGTCGCTACTGCCATCCCTTCTGATACATTCAGTAGACTCATTCTTACCCTATTAAATCGGGTGAGGAAGTCCCTAAGTCCCTCGCCAGGCGATTGCCTAACGACGAATATGTCGTTCACCCTAGTTTCTGCCTTTTTAGCCCCTGCATGGGCGGTGACAAACTTTTTGGCAATTTTCTCGAACGTTGCTATTGGCATCGCCGACAATTGCGAATACAATGTTAAGTCTCCCCCGTTAAGGTTTCACCGAACTTATTTAATAATACTGATGGTACTTGCTCCTTCGAAAGGTCGTTGTCCTTCACGGTTGTGACGTAATGGACAATGTGATCTTCGAGGTCTATAGTGCCATCGTATATCTTCAGGTACAGTGGCATTTTGAAGGTTTTGGGAATGGCATGTGGAGCCACTTCTTCGTTGTACAGTTGTTCAACAAACTGAGCAATATCTCGTTTTGGAAGCAACTTTGGGGCACCTGCTATCTTATCGACCCTTTCTTGATGCCCCCTTATCTAGTCGCAGAGTGCCTTATTTTTATTTTCTATTTCTTCCATTTTCTTTAGGACGACTGCAAGTGCATCGTTACATGCATCAACCGTGGTATAAGTATTACCTGTATGAGGGGCATGCTGCTCACCACTGGTTATTGTGGTATCTGCTTGCGCGGTGTTTCTGTTTACTCTTTGAACGGATCTATCGAGTATATTGTTTAGAGTGCTTGTTAGCTACTCTTCCAGTAATTTTTTCAATGCTGGTGGTGCTTCTTCAGTTGTGGACGTAGAGGCTCCACTTTCGTGTGAAGAAGTTACGCTTTCTGAGGGGGAGGTGAAGCACTTCACCTGGGCATGGGTTTGGTGTCACGTTCTCGTTATCTCCTCAACCATCTTCATTGATGTTGTTCAGAATGTTGGTAGTGACGCCAGCTATTGCTGTCAGTCTCGCATCTCCTTTTCCTGCCATCGTTAGTTTGTGCAAACGAAGAAAAGATGGTTGTCTTTCTTTTTTTTCCTTTTTTTTGACCTAGAAAGAACTATAGTTTTAACTAAGGCCTCCCCACAGACGGTGCCAAATTGTTTGAGAAAATAAATGCTAAACCAATTAATGATAAATTGAAAGGAATAATCTTAGTTGAACTTAATAAATTCTAGACCAAATAAAATAAAGCTTTTGTATAACGAGTAGAGTTCAGGAGCATTAATTAGTGGACTTAATTTGCTATGATTGACAGTAGTACAAGCGTATAATAAATGTATGTAATGACAAAGATTATAATGGGACAGGAACTATTACCCAATATAATTATATGATTGGGATGATCCTTTTCTGTGACGGCGATGTCGAAAAGCGTGAGGTCCAAAAAGTCTATGAGATCTTGATATTTATGGATAAAGACCGAACAATGTGTACTCGAACAAATGAATAAGATTACTTTTTCGTACATTCTTCTTTCAACTTTTACAATATGTATTTGGTTCAGAAAGGCAGATCCCTTTTTTGTTCCATATCTTTTCCGATTTATATGTGACATTCCTAAAAAACTCTAAAGTATAACATAAATAATATCGTTCACTTCTAAACTTAAATTCGCTTCTGACGTCAGCCTTTATGAGAACGAACTTAAGCCGTTGTGTCATTTTCTGCCTAGTCCTTTGTCTTGCTTATTCATTATCATGGTTATCAAATTTGAACCTTAACTGTAAGTTACCGTAAGTGGTAACTTATTGGGGTTCCAATTTCGTTTCTTTTAAATTCATAAAACAAAAATAACTAATCACATCACCGCCAACCAATAAAAAAATAAAGAAAAAGAAAACCCAAATAAGAGGGAAGAACAACGTAGTCACATAAAGGTAGGTTTGGCGGCTTAACATTAAAAACCAGTAGGTTGTGGAAAACTTTATATGCACTTGTCTGCGTGTCAATTTGAGAATCCTGTCTATCCGGTTTGGCCAAGCTGTTTTTCACATGAATCAAACTACTATGCACCTCCCCTTTCAACCTTTAGGTGAACTGAGACAAGTCTTTTGTGTTTACTGCGTTTAATCCTTTATCTACATGTCAGAACGTGTGTCAATATGTGTTCTTCACTTTTAAGTTCTATAATATAAAATTTCATTACAACGAGAATAATTAAAAGGTATAACTATAGGTAATTTCATCGATCGACAATTTTTTAACATAACATGTTATAATAAATTAAGTTATCTATAGTAGTGCAAAGAATATATTACATCATCAATGCATATAATTTAAATCTTTTGCGCAATGACTGAATTAGAAAGACATAGTGATGCTAGTGAGAGGTCCAGTATGAATGGTAGAGTATATATACTTACCATCTCCGCGGCATATGGATAATTGTGTAAGAATTATATGGGTAGTTAGAAGAGTATGTATTCTTGACTTGTACATTTGCTTATTGGTGATAGGATTGATTTAATTTATACTTCCTCCGTTCACTTGTAATACTAAATTCTCATCTCACACAATGCACTTGACTCACTCAGGACGACTTGGACGACTCTCAAGTTGAAACACCTAGCACAATTATCATAAAATATAAGTACATGAAAATTAATCACAAGAATCGAATGATGAACCTTGGGGTCAAAGAAAGCTACACATATTTTAAGGCATATAACTACAAAGACCATGAAAAAGGTACTTAGTTCAAATGCTCTAGCCCAACGCCCCAATATAAAACATGTCAAAATGCATAGACACTCAAGTTCTCCCCATTCAATGATTAGTTTCACTTCAAAAAGAAAAGACTAAAAAGAAAATTATTTTTTGTGTGTTTTTCTTTGGACTTTAAACCTCAAAAAAACTGTCTATGAAGAAAAAATGAAAAATCTTTTGTTTGGATGTGTTTTCTTTGGACTTTAAACCCTCAAGAAAACTTTCTAGGAAGTCCATTGTCGGAAAAAATCCATTTTTTTTTAAAATTCTACCTACAAGAAAAAATTATTACCCCGATTCAAAATCCATCTCGTGGAAAAGAACCGTGGCCATAAGAAAAATCAAGAGTAAGGTGTATTGTGGTACGGGCACAACCCAGAACCGCGAACCCACAAGCCCTTAGTATATCTATAATACTATACTAATATAGCTAATGCTATATGTGTGTGGGTGGGTGGGTGCGTGTCTTGATATAGCTACTATTATATCGAAATTTGAATATAGCTTATATACTATACACTTAGCATATCTATAATACTATACTATTATATCTACAATCTTATATGAGGCAATATACTATATACGATAATTTCTTGTAATATATATATGTATATATATATATATATATATATATATATATATATATATATATATATATATATATATATATATATATATACATATAGAAATTACCTTAGATAAAAAAAAATAAAAATAAAAAGCCCGAAATACTTAGGCCCGTAGGTCCGACCCACTTAACCCGGGGCCATGTGAGCTTAGGCCCACAGTGGGTCGGTTCCACCCTCCAATACCGTTAAGCCCAGGACTGCTTGGGCCCGACCTGCCAGAACCCATGATCATTTGGCCCATTCCGTTTAGCCCATTTAGGCCCGGGACCAGACCACGATACAACCTTAATCAAGAGGAATTATTTCTGCCTAGTTTCTTTAAGAAAGAATTACAAGAAAATACACATGACTTCACACCATAATAAAAAATGGCTCGTGTCTTTAAGTTTTATCCTACCTAGCTCATACTATACATATTTTGAAAGCATTTACAAGTTCAAAATATATATTGTTACAATCATTACTTCTAAAAGATTTGGATTTAAATATGTATTCTCACAACCATTGCTTTCACTCTTTTTCTCCCCACATCTTGTATATATGCTTCAAGGAGCTGAATATTTTCTGCCTCCCAACTGTCACCTGGTTACAATGTAAGAAAATTAAAAAGTAGAACTCCACCATTGAAGGCCATTCAAAGATTTGCTTTTGAAAATATAATTTTTTGAGTTTGTTAATTATTTTGAATTGGATGTTTTTCCAATTAATTGCAAATATCAAAAGAAGTTCAAACTATAAATTTAAGTGATTTGGAGTAGATTTGAGTTAAATTTCATAAAAATCGCAAGGAAGCAAGGAAGAAGACGAAGTCAGTTTTTTTTTGTATAATAGTGCATATGAGTGTATAAATACATCTTATACACTATTATACACTTTTATACACCTTTATATAAATATCTGTAGACAGACTTTTTTCACGATTTTCAGTTGCAACTCTTGTTCAAAACCAGTCCAAACCTCCATTAAATGACTTGAAATTTTATATACAATCTCCTTATACTATTTCTAACAAGTTTAAATAATACCCACTCCAAAATTCTCATGAAATCAAATTTGAAATTTTAACCCACATATTTAAGCTTGTTAAAAATCTAATTATCACTACCCAAGTGTATTTGGTTTGTTGAACTAATATTTGAGTCACAGTTACTGATTTGAAAGTTAACTTAAAAGTTTGAGCAATCTTTTAAAAAAAATTAAATAGTAATTTCGAGAACCTATTGGAGTTGAATGTTGAGTATTGACCTATAAATTTTGGGTTAGTTGCTTGTAAATTGATATATGAGCTATAAAATTAAAAAATAGGGAACCCAATTGTTCTTATGTGAAATTTTTCCTTTTTTGAACATACATAAAATACACAACTAAAATACCAAAGAAAATCAACTAAACAGTCTCTTTACTCCACACTTAAAATTGTGCATTCTTCTGAATGCACTCCAATAAATATAAGAGGGTAAAAGAAACCCTTTGGTAGGCCAAAAAACAAAGCATTAGCAGCTCATGTGGTACTCATACTTCTCCCACACTTGGTTATTCGTGCGGGCACCCCACACTTAGTTCTAACCATCTCACTTACTTTTATTTTTTTCCAACAACCTGGCTTGCCATGGTCCTGGATAAATAAAAAATTACATATCAATAATCATAAAATTATAAAAAATAAAAATAAAAATAACAGAAAACACTAAAGTTGGGTTGCCTTCCAACAAACGTTTGATTTAACGTGGCGGCACGATGCGAATCACGTTTTGCCTCCACCTCGAGCTTATGAATTGAACCCAAAGTTTTACTTCAAGCTTATGATTATGCTCTTACATTCATGCTAATATTAAATAAATTTTAATGTACCTTTTGGCTCTTGACCGATGGGTGTCACCTTGACTAGACTACCTTGAAAATTTTAAATATAAGGCTCATCGACCTCTTCTCTTGACTCATTGTTATGCTCATAAGAATCAATTCTCATTTAACCATCTGAACATAATGTAGAGAAGTGTTTGGAATGAGGTCCAACACGCTCAAATACATGAAATTAGAGACTTTCAACCTCCTCAAAACAAATTACACTAGAGTTAACTAAATTTCTATCTTCGATGTCCTTGCTTGACTCTAGTATTACTTTTTTAACATCAACATCCTCGTATTCTAGTTGGATAGATTGTTGGTATTCTACTCTGACCCCATCTATTAGCACCTCAATTTTGGTATCTAGTTCATGCTTTTTTGACTATTATCTACAATATTTGCTTGTTGAGAATTAAATCTTCAACCTGTTGACTCATTTAACCCTCCAAAATGCGAATAGTTGCCCCTTGCTTTCTATCTGCAGTTGTTTCGCATCATCTTGTTATACAAGGCACTTTAACTATATTTTATCTCCTTCAGGTCAACTTCCCCTTGTTTAAATCTTCCTTATTGATTCTGCATATACGTTAGAAGTTACGTTGTTCAACAACTACCTAAATATGTACCATTTTGTAAGCAATACATAATAAGTAGGTACAATCAATTGATGTACATTCAATCAACAGAAATAAGCACGTAGTTGAACAAGTAAAATAATTCAAAGGCTAAATTATATTCAAACTTAACAAGAATTCATCCTTTGAAAGGTTCGATCAAAATCCTAAATAATAAATTTGCTACTCATAGTAGTATGTGAAAATATAATACTAAAATTCATAACCGACAATAGAAAACAGGAAAAAGAAAGAAAAAACTCGTGGTTGAATCTTCCTCATTGCTGCTAGTGTAACCCTAAGTTTCTTTTTCTTCCCGTCTGTTTTCGTGCCACACACGAAATTGGACGAGCTTCCAATTCTTTTCATCTCTTCTCTTTTCGTGTCAAATTGTCATCTTCCGATCATAATCATCTAAATTCGTTCTTATATATACTGAGCATATTTCACTCTAAAATTCACGTAATCTCCAGCGATTCATACAAGAATTAATATACAAATATATTAAAAAATATGTACCTTTTATCATTTACCACTTGACAACTAAAATAGAATGGAGCGAGTGGTAGAAAAATAATATTTTAAAAGGCGAGGCGTTTTGCATAGTCCCAAATAAAGTGAAATTACATATAAATGCCAAATAATTATATATATAAGTGAAATCCCATATTATGTAATGAAATTATAAATCCCAAATAAATAAATGAAATTATATATAAATGTAAACAATACATATAAAAGCACGCATACATATAATCCTATATTATATTTTAAAAGAGAACAAGAGAAGCACTGAACTTAAAAAATTAATTATATACATATTTACAAACTAACAATGAAATATAAAAAGAGAGAAAAATAATGAGTGCAAAATAATAAAGTTTTTACGTGGAAGAAGAAATAAACCTGTTGAATTTGACATACAGAGAAAAACTCGCCTCAACCAAAAACTTGTCCGGACATACATCTCGAACTTCTGAACGAATGCCTTACGAAACTTTCATCCTCCATCATCGTTCCGGAGTATTTTTGATACGTCTCGTTCCAGGATTCGTCCCAAAAACGCCTAGAAAGAGAATACTTTCTCAAAAGGGATCAGGAAGAATTGAGATTGTCAATAAGGCGAGGTGTCATAGACTGATATATGCACTTATTAATGTAAGTTCAAGAAAGAAGTGAAGAAGTCATATTAAGAATTAATATGCTCCAGCATTGGGAATCTAACAACCATAAAGAATTAATAAGGTTTGGAGTTTGATATCCATGTAGTACTTCTTCCGTCCCAAAATACTTGTTATGTTCCGTTTTTAAAGCTAAACCCGAGAGAAATTTAAAAATAGTTAAATTTATAAGTAATCATTTAAAAATAATTATAATTTCAATAATTAAAATTTAGCTTGTAAAGATAAGTATGGACAAAAATATTATTTAAAATTCGAAAAATACTCCAGCATAATGTACTGTAATTTCAATATAATACTGGATTCCAGCATAATATACTAGAGTACCAGTATAATTTACTAGTCTAGCATAATATGTTGGAAATTCACATACAAGTGCATCGATCTCCAATATATTATGGTGGAACTTTATGCTTATTGGAGTCCCATCATAATATGCTTGAAGTTCATACACAGATGCACTGATTTTCGGTATATTATGCTGGAACTTTTCGTGTTAGCAGCAAAATAATGGCTATTTTTCAATTACTTTGCAAACGCTGACTATTTTTGAATGATCAATCCGAAAATTGGTTAGCGCATGCTATTTTTACAGTTAACTTGGCTAATTTTTAAATCTAAATTGGATTAAATTAATTTAATATTTTAAAATTAAAATTTATATATTCAAAAATTATAGTTGAAGTACTATTTTTTGAAACTATTCTTGTATCAATATAATGATAAAATACATGTGAAAATGTTAGGTCAACATTTTGTAATTTGAAACCAACAAAACGTGACAAGTAATTTAGAGCGGAAGGAGTAGCATAAAAGAATTTTATATTATGACAAAAGTACTACTTCACATCCTGAAAAATTAAATTCTTTATGCTGTTAGTGATAAAAATGAATTTCGCTGAGTCTTTCAAATAACTTTTCTTGTTAAAATCCAATTAATAGATTAAGCATTACTCACTTATTCTGCAGAATTTTGAATTAAACCCCATCTTAGGTGTTTCAGATGGCCAAAAGGTTGACCAACTGTTATTAATGGTACAGTTTGTTTTGGTAGAAAGGTCAGTAGAGCCAGAAATTGGAACAGTTGAGAGACTTCCATTTTTCATTTTCCTTTTCTTTTTATATATCCTTTTATCCTTTCATTTGGATCATGAACAGTTGGATTTTATTTAAAACTTTAATAATTAAAAAAAAAAAAAACAGAAGAAGAGAGAGAGAGAGAGAGGCAGTGGGTAAAACTGAAAAGTCAGTGGACTGTAGAAATAAGCTCAAAACTTGACTATAAAACTTGCTCCTTTTCCCTCTCTCAGTTGCTCACCCAACACACACATATTCACTTTCCCTCTTCTATCTTAACATAGAAAAAAAGATAGAGAAGTATTTCTTTCTTTCGCTGAAACTAGAAAATAGAAAAAGAGAAACAGAGTTCTCTATTTGAGCTAAAAAAATCAAGGAAAAATGGGAGAGGTTTCTAAAAATGCATTATTACCAGAGACATTTCAGGGGACAGCAGCAGATATAGCAGGGCAAATTGGGTTAATGTGGGAATTAATTAAAGCCCCATTAATTGTTCCATTATTGAGAGTTGCTGTGTATATATGTTTAGCTATGGAACTTATGCTCTTCATTGAAAGACTTTATATGGGTATAGTTATTATTCTTGTAAAACTCTTCTTGAAAAAACCAGATAAAAGGTACAAATGGGAAGCAATGCGTGAGGATTTAGAGATTGGGAATGCAGGTTTTCCTATGGTACTTGTTCAAATCCCCATGTTCAATGAAAAAGAGGTACTCATTTCTCCTTTTTTTTTTTTTTTTTTTTTTTTTTACGGAAAAGAGTACGATATATCCTGTACTATGTTAAATTGTTTAAAATTATCACCTGTTATACTAATCAGCCATAAAATTTCTACAGTCCAACTATCCTAATAAATTTGCCCTTACTAGCATTTCTGTCAAGTAAGGGCAGATTTGTTAGGATAGTTGGACGTAAAGACTTTTATGGTCTAATAGTATATCATGGATAATTTTAAACAATTTACTATAGTACAAGTATATATCATACCGTCGACTAGTCGAGCCGTGAAATCGGCAGTTTATGATAGACTGTCTTACATCACACCCGTAGAGGGTGGCCTTCGCCGAACCCTGCAAGAACACAAAATGCTTTATGCATCATATTGCTCTTTTTTTTTTTTTTTTTTTTTTTTTTGTGTTTTTGAAGGTCAATTTTTTATGGTGTTTGAGACAGGTTTACAAGGTTTCTATAGGAGCTGCATGTAACCTATCATGGCCATCTGATAGACTAGTGATTCAAGTTCTTGATGATTCTACTGACCCTCTCATTAAGGTATCCAACAAACAAAATCCTTTGGATATTAAATTTCTTGAATTTTAATGCCATTCAATTTGAATGTGCCACATTTTCACCCACCAAAACCAACATTTTCCTTCAGTAATAACTGATTATGGGCTCCCTTCCCTTTGTTTTTTTCCCACTATTTTAATTCGTAAGTAAAATAATGAAGCATTTATTGTAATATTGAAGGATTTGGTTGAGAAAGAATGCTTAAGGTGGGCAAGCAAAGGCATTAACATTAGATACCAAATCAGAGAGAGCAGAGGAGGCTACAAAGCTGGAGCTCTTAAAGAAGGATTAAAGCGTGATTGTGTCAAAGATTGCGAGTACGTTGTCATTTTTGACGCCGATTTTCGGCCTGAACCTGATTTTCTCCGCCGAGCTATTCCTTTCCTTGTACATAACTCGGAAATTGCACTTGTTCAAGGTCGTTGGCGTTTTGGTAAGCTCAAATTTTAATCATGATTAAGCTAATGATTTACCAAATTAGTACATTAATTGCATTATGTTATTATTACGAAAGTGTCGGTGCTCTCTTACTCCAGTTGTTGATGTTAACTAGTTACTTTTACTGCACGTTAAACTAGTGCATTTTAAAAGATTTTATGCACATACTAGAAGGAGAAAAAAAAAGAAAGTTTAAACTGTTTGTACTGATATTGCAATCTTTCGTCACCGTTGTGGAAACCTTTTCTTCTTTTCGCGAAGTAAGCTTTTAGGAATTTTCCAAAGATTGGTGCATTATTATTGAGGGGGTCCATGAGAAACCCGTCAGTCACGGGTTGTGGGACCAACCATTCTATCTTTCCCGCACACCGACTCAATATACTTGCCACCGTGCACCTCGTGCTTAGACCATAACAATTCCACGTTAGCAACTACGCTATTTTCCCCCTTCACCGAATACACTATGGGGTGGTTTAGTTCGAATACGATTTATATCGTTATAACTTATATCGGTATAAGTTATGTTGGGATAAGTTATGTTAGAATTAATTATATTGGAATTATTTATCGGGAGAAAGTGGGGGTGGCTCCAGTGGATGAGAAGCTGCGGGAAGTGAGGCTCAGGTGGTTTGGGCATGTGCGAAGGAGAAACCCCGATGCCCCGGTGAGGAGTTGTGAGCGGCTAGAGGTTGTTGGCGCGAGTCGAGGCAGAGGGAGGCCAAAGCGGTATTGGGGGGAGTTGATTAGGCAGGACATGGCTAGAATGCGGATTTCCGAGGACATGACCCTTGATAGGAAAGTCTGGAGGTCTAGTATCAGGTGGTATGATAGGGGCTTCTGAAATTTTTTGCTCTTTTCTACCGGGGCTAGGCGAGGTTGGGTGCTTTGCTTTTGCATGCAATCGTATTTTCTGTTTATGGTCATATAATTATTTATGTGCCCCCTGTGTTTTTGTTTTTGTTTATCTTTTCCAATGATTTATGTTTACATAATTATTTATGGGATTTATGTTGGAGGTACTAATGCTTTTTTTCGTTTTTTCTTTTTCTTTTTCTTCTCTTCTCCTTGTCCTGAGCCGAGGGTCGATTGGAAACAGCCTCTCTGCCCTTTCGGGCGGGGTAAGGCCTGCGTACTTATTGCCCTCCCCAGACCCCACCCTGTGGGACTATACTGGGTAGTTGTTATTGTTGGAATTATTTATGCTAGGATTGTTATTTTTTCATTATTTGGTATGTTGTATTAAGAAGATAATTGCATAATTTCTAAGAACAATGTATAAGTTATACTTGTGCTAATTATCTCACCTTCTATTATCCCAGTGTTAAAATTAACATCGGGATTATTTATACCTGATTTGCTAACCAAACATAGTATTAAGGTGATATTAAATTTTTATACCACCCTTATACCTCACACCAAACGACCTCTATGAGTGTGTTTGATAGTTGGTACGAAGGAAAATATTTTCGCAAAAAAAGATTTTTTGGAAATTTTGTTATTTATTTTTTGGTGTTTGATTAGATCGAGGTCTAGGGAGTAGGATGAGAGTGGCGAGAGTAGGGGTTAGGGGTGGCAGGGGTATGGTGGGAAGGGTAGGGCGCCGCTGGGGGAGTGCGGGTGGCAGTGACTGTGAGGTTAAGGGGTGGAGTGGAGAAGGTTAGTAAAGAGTTTTGAAACATATATTTTTTTTTTGGTAGGAAAATATTATCTAAAATATTTAAGCCAATCAAATATGAAAAAATTTAAAAATATTTTTTGAAAAATATTTTTCAAAATTACCAAATACACCCTATATCTTAAAAATAATACAGTTATACACCATTAACCACTCTCCAATTCTTCTTGCATAGGCCCTTTTGAATAAACTTTCTATTATATAAAAGGAATTATGAATATGATGGAAATTCAAATAACCAACAACTGAACTACTCTAATTCCCCTTCTTGAACAGGTTCAACGTTGTAGATTGAGTTGTGCTACGTGCATTTCATATTCTTTGTTTGTTGAATAAAAGGGAACTTCTTAGATTTAGAGTGGTAGTTTTGACCTTCGATTTGTAGAGTGTGTGATGATTGATGTAATAATGCTTTTGGAAATTTTTTATTTTGTGCCTCACACATTAGTTGTGTAAGACCCTTTTTTGTTTCACAATTATATAGGTCCCAAAATTTTGTGAATCCAGATATATAAGATATTGTTTCACAAATATTTAAAATAAAAAGACACTGAGACACAACATAAAATCACTCATGCTTTTGGTAGAGAATCTTTGTACTCCATAGAGTAAGATTATTTCATGCTTAAATGATTAGTCCAAATAAATTTCCAATTTAATTCTCCTAAACACAATAAATATCTAGGCAACTAAAAAAAGAAATCTGAAGACTAGTTTATTTGTCAGCAGCGAAAACAAATCAGTGGGTAATGACGTTATTATCCCGTCCGTTTGTTGAGAGCGAGTCACAGACCCCGCAGTTACCGGCGAGAAACAGCTACATATCCGGGATAGGTTTGTAATTTTGTCAACTGAGAGGTCAATGGAGGGGTAGATTCGTCATTTAAAGTATCTTTATGTGCTATTTATATTCGACAAACATGTGTGATGTATAATACTTAGTAAGTAATTTAACGAGACAATATAAATTAAAATCGAAAATGATAGTGATTTTTCCAGGGTGTCTGATGACGTGAATAACTTTCATTTTGAGACAAGAGGGGTTGCTCTGATGGTAAGCAACCCCACTTCCAACCGAGAGGTTGTGAGTTCGAGTCTCCCCAAGAGCAAGGTGGGAAGTTCTTGGAGGGAAGGATGCCGGGGGTCTATTTAGAAATAGCCTCTCTATCCCAAGGTAGGGGTAAGGTCTGCGTACACACTACCCTCCCCAGACCCCTACTAAGTGGGATTATAGTTTGTTGTTGTTGTTGTTGTTGAGTCAGAAAAGTCAGGTCCACTTCTTTTCCTCATGATGGATCTACCCCTTTGCGTTTAGGTTTTATTCACTAATTATTATTAAGTGTGTTCATTATATAAGGGTTGATATATTTGAAAAAGAAATTACATAACTTATAGTAATTCTTTGTCAAATACTTTTACAAAATTCAGCAGAAAACTTAATATTTTACCATGAAGCAAACTGAGCTAATCCTTTGTATATTATTATACAGTGAATTCAAACGAATGCTTGTTGACGAGAATGCAAGAAATGTCACTAGATTATCATTTCACAGTGGAGCAAGAAGTGGGTTCATCTACTCATGCATTCTTTGGATTCAACGGTAAGGGAGATATTAATTACCTGATTACTTCTTACATTAATTAATAATTAACTCGGTCAATCTGTAATGCAGTTGTTTATGGAACAAAAATGTGATTATTAATGTTTACAGGAACTGGAGGGGTATGGAGAATAGCAGCAATTAATGAAGCTGGTGGATGGAAAGACAGAACAACTGTGGAGGATATGGACCTTGCAGTTAGAGCTAGTCTCAAAGGCTGGAAGTTTCTTTACCTTGGTGATCTCCAGGTGTTTGATCAATTTCCTCATAGAACCATTCTGTTGGCTTAGTTTTACTTTGTTTACTAAACGGGGTTTTCTTTCAAATGTAGGTGAAAAGTGAACTTCCTAGTACATTCAAAGCCTTCCGTTTTCAGCAGCATCGTTGGTCTTGTGGCCCCGCCAATTTGTTCAGAAAAATGGTGATGGAGATTGTTAGGAGCAAGGTATGCAATGTAGTAATTCAATTTTGAAAATGAATGAAACACAACGACATATGCTAAAGAAGTTGAATTGTTTTGTGTTATGTTTGCAGAGAGTGAATATTTGGAAGAAGTTATATGTGATCTACAGCTTCTTCTTTGTCCGAAAGATCATAGCTCATATGGTCACTTTTTTCTTCTTCTGCGTTGTTCTTCCGTTAAGTCTTTTAGTTCCTGAAGTTGAAATACCTGTTTGGGCTGCCATCTACATCCCCTGCATCATCACAATTCTCAACTCTGTTGGAACTCCAAGGTCAATTCACCTACTTTTCTACTGGATTCTCTTTGAGAACGTCATGGCTTTCCACCGAACCAAGGCTACATTTATTGGCTTGCTCGAAGCAAAGAGAGCTAACGAATGGGTTGTCACAGAAAAACTAGGTGATGCTCTCAAGAACAAAGATAAAACAAAACCAACCAAGAAACCTCGAGGATCCCTATTCGGAGATAGGTGAGGGAACTCCCTTGAACTTCCATCTTGAATGAAGCTTAATTTTCATATTCTTGATAGAATACACATTAGAATGTACCAGTTTCTAACCATCAGTTGGCCTAATTTGTACAGGATTCTCCCACAAGAATTGGGATTTGCAGCTTTCCTTTTCTTCTGCGGATGCTATGATGTTCTTTATGGGAAAAGCCAATACTTCCTTTACATCTTTCTCCAGGTTATTACCTTTACAATTGCTGGATTTGGCTACATTGGTACTATAGTCCCCTCATAATTGCACAAACAAGAATTTTTCTTGTTGTACAAAGAAAATATAAGTATGAGTCCAGCAGCCATTTTCAAAGGCATAGCAACTCGAACCTCCAGAAAAATGATTTCTTAGAGATGCAATGCTGCTTATAAAAGGGATGAAAAGCAAAGAGATCTTTGTATTAGCAAAGAACACTGAAGAATCAGATAAAGCAGATGCATTAGTTGAATAGATAGATTGTATTTTTCTTCTATTGAAGTGTTTTAGTTTTGTGACATTGTAATTCTTTAGCTTGCAAGTCATTTTTCTTTCTTTGTACTGTACTTTTTTTTTCTTCTTCTCGTTCCCTTAGCGTTTTCTATTGGCTATCAAAGGGGACATATAAGCTCAGGATATGGCAAAAAGGGCCAAAAGTATGATCTAAGTTTTTGTCATTCTAGTTTCAATTCTTTTTCTTTTGATGATCTTTGTATTATAAAGAGTACACCATCAATATACAGGTAATAGAAGCAAGTGATTTAAAATAGCTTCAGTAATTTTCTGTTGTCTCTACCTGAAACTTTTCCTATAGAATTGAATTCTTCTGCAGTTTTATTAAGAACCAAACAGCTATTTTTCATGAGATGAGTAAGCCATGTTGAACTTCCACTTGAGCAAATTAACAGATTTTTCCCTTAATCTTCAAATGAAGTTTGTGAACTCTGCTTCACAAGGTTTGCAGTCTCAGATCTTTAAGCCAGATACATCCACATTAACAATTATTTGATATTTTCACTAGACGAGTTTTCATTTCTTTTTAAATTTCGTATTCGATCAAATGTTAGCATAAAAAAAGAAGAGAAAAATACAACAATTGTAAACTTGTTCGGAAAAATCATTTATACACCTTGGTGGGATGTGTAGTACACGGGCCACGTGTTAAAAACTGCTTTATTTTTTTCCACTTATTTCGTTACTTTTTTTTTAAACTATTTTTTTACATGTCATTTTAGGCCAATAGTATCCTGCTCTAATCAAGGTTCTTATCAATTTCCTTCCTCCTGTGTGATTACCACAGTGCCCCTCATGTATCTCTCTCATTACATACTCTATTTGCGAAGGTCCGGGGCATCTTGCTAAGGGACCACCGAACATTTTTCGATATAAATTACCTTGCTTTAAATAGTATCGAGTAGCCTTTTTTCGCAGCGCATGGGCTTTTTTCTTATCATTAGGGACGGTACCATACTACAAAAAAGCAACAATCTCGTTCCTCCAATCGCAAGTTAAATTATTAAAGTTCACCTCATTCTTATCAGGATCGAAAACTGAGTGAAATAATGTATAATTGAGGCATTTGCATCTCTTGCCACATCAGCTGCAGATGCAAGATTAGCTAGGGCATTTGCTTCAACATTTTCATCCCTTGGTAGTTGTATGACTTTCCAAGTTTGAAATTGCTTTATCAACTTCGTACCTTTTCCAAGTACTGTTGCATCCTTGCTTCCCTAGTTGTATAAGTACCGAGCATTTGATTGATCACAAGTTGTGAATCGCACTTGATTATAATTTGATTTATGCCAAGTTCTCGTCCATATTCTAGACCCGCGATCACAGCTTCATACTCTGCTTCATTGTTAGTTATGGAATGATATTTAATAGCCTGTCTAATAGTTTCACCCATAGGTGGTACTAAGAAAACCTTGAGACTGCACCTTTTACGTTAGGTGAGCCATCAGTGAATAAAGTCCAAGTTCCAAGGTTAGCACCATTTAAAACTTGTAATTCTTTTTCTGCTTCTAATTGCATCCCCCGGCTAAAATCACCCACGAAATTGGCTAATACTTGTGATTTTATTGCTATTCTAGGTTGGTACGTGATTCCATATTTACTTAACTCTATGGCCCATTTGGCCAACCTGCCGGATAATTCATGCTTATGCAATATATTACGTAAAGGATATGCAGTCACTACAATAATAAGATGACATCAGTAAGGTCTTAACTTCCTAAATGCCATGGTTAATGCAAGTGCAAGTTTTTCTAACTGAGGATATCGCTACTCTGCATCTAACAAAGACTTACTAACATAATAGATAGGGGATTGTTTACCTTGTTCTTCTCGAACCAAAACAGCGGTTACCGCAACTTTTGAAACATCAAGGAGAAGTCTTTCCCCAGCCTTTGGTATGGCTAACAAAGGTGGATTTGATAAGTATGTTTTCAAATTCTCGAGTGCTTGTTGACACTCTTCATTCCATTCAAATTGGTCCTGCTTCTTAAGGGTTGAGAAGAATTTAAAACATTTCTCTGATGATTTAGAAATGAATCTTCCTAAGGCTGCAATTCTCCTTGTTAATCTTTGAACTTCTTTCTTGTTTGAAAGTATATCAGGGATTTCTTCATTGGCCTTAATCTATGCATGATTCACTTCACTAGCACGGTTAAAAACAAAAAAAACCTAAAAATTTACCTGATGCCATACCAAATGCACATTTTTCAAGATTTAACTTCATATTATATTTTCGCAAATTTTTAAATACTTCAGACAGATGCGATATATGATCTCCTGAATGCTGAGTTTTAACGAGCATATCATCTATGTATACCTCCATAGTCTTACCTAAATGTTCTTGAAATATTTGGGTAACTAACCTTTGATATGTTGCACCTGCATTCTTTAGACGAAAGGGCATTACTTTGTAACAGTAAGTCCCCGTGTCTGTTATGAATGAAGTTTTTTCTTCACCTCCTCGATCCATTTTAATCTAATTATACCCCGAATATGCATCTAAAAAACTTAGAAGTTAATGGCATGCATTTGCATAATCAATTGATCTATGTGAAGTAATGGAAAAGTATCTTTCAGGCAAGCTTTATTAAGATCGTATAATCTACGCAAACTTTCCACTTACCGTTCTTCTTTGGAACTACAACAGTGTTAGCTAACCAGTTAGGATACTTTACCTCACGAATAGAACCAATTTTTAGCAATTTATGGACTTCTTCTTAAATCACCTATATTTTGAACCAAGTTCCATGCTTTCTTTTCATCTGCTTGATTGGAGGATATGATACATCTTCATTTAATTTATGAGTCATCACCTCCGGTGGTATCCCTGTCATGTCAGAATGGGACCAAGCAAAACAATATGCGTTAGCTTTTAAAAATTCAATCAACTTACGTTTCACCTCCGGGCTAAGATTGGCTCCCATATACACTTTTCTCTCTGGACAATATATAAATAAAACCATAGCCTCCAGCTCTTCTATCATGGTTTTGATGTTTTCGTTTTCTTCTGGTTCTTGAAAAGTATCAGGTCTTGAATGCACATCTGTTTGACCTTGTTCAGTTGAGGTTAATACCACGTTATCCTCAACTGAATTCTATAATTGCTATTTTTTTCATCCTTAACACTTGAATTTGCCACGGAGTTGATGCTCCTGGATGTTTGTTGATCGCCCCTGATTTGACATATTCCCCACGGAGATGAAAATTTAATGACTTGATGCAAAATGAAAGAACAACGTCCATGTCATGGATCCATGGCCTCCCAAGAATCATGTTGAAAGCCATTTCCATATCTACTACCTGAAATTTGGGTACTTTCACAACGCCTTATGCGAATGTAGTAAGTATCACCTCCCCTTTCGTTACAACACTGGAGTTGTCAAATCCTTACAAAGTATGCGCTTTTGTAACCAATTTATCTTCTGCCTGCATCTCGCGTAATACTCATATCAAAATAATATTCATAGAACTACCTGGATCAATCAAAACTCGTTTCATATTAGTGTCATGTACAAGTAAAAATATTACTAGTGCGTCGTTATGTGGAGTTAATAGACCCTCGGCATCTGCATCATTGAATATAATATTTTCATCCTCAAATACATGCCGCAGCTGCTTCTTGTGAGTAATTGTTACTTTGGAAATCATATTTTCTACAGTATATGATACACCATTGATATGCACCCCCACTTATAAAGTTGACATTTCTTTTGGGTGATGGTGGTTTTGGAGGCTCCTACCTGTTCGTCATGTATACTTGTTTACAATTCTCACTGAATAACTCAGTGAGATACCCCTGTTTTAGAAAATGATCAACTTCACCTTGCAAAAACCTGCAATATGTTGTTTTATACCCGTGATCATTATGAAATTCGCACCAATGATCAGGGTTTCATCTATTTGGATCTGATCGTATCTCCTTTGGCCATCGTACCTTATCTCCCATACTTCTTAAAACAACTATGAGTTCAGAACTGCTTACGTTGAAATTATAACCACCAAACTTTGCCTTCAGACCCCTATCATCATCTCGTGGCTCGCGTATGTTTTGATCATTCCCAAATCTTGAAGACGGTCCTGATTCTTTATTCCTTGATATGTGATCGTACCTCTGATTGTCCTGCTTTGATCGTCAGTCTCTCCCCGCTCCCATGTATAGATCGTACCTATTTTTACCAGATCGTTTTTTATTTTCTGCACGTCTTGAGCTTACTTTTTTTCTTTCTTTTTTATGCCGTAAAATAATATCTTCTTCAATCCTTATATTTGTATTGTATGTGTTATAGACGTCATTCCACGTTGTTGCTGTAAATTATCGGAGGCTTTTCTTGATTCGCCTCGTAGCTTCTGAACTTTTCTCATTCAAATTGCTTGTGAAGGCTATGACTGCACAATTGTCAGGTACACGTGGCAATGTCATTCTTTCGTGTTGAAATCTATACACGAATTCTCTAAGCAATTTTTGAGCTCCCGAGTTTGCTTTGTTAAAAGAAATTGCAAGCTCAGCAAAAGAATTTATAGAATTTTCGGGTAAAAGAGAATACCATGTTAACGCTCATTTAATGACCGAGCTTTTTGACTAAGACTGATTCAATCTCCTACTTAGTCAGGACGTTGCCTTTTA
>JASVEL010009419.1:0-42701 GCA_032618575.1 Nicotiana noctiflora
CTTTATTTTATAATATGTTATCAGCACGAGACTCTGCCATATCGAGTAAATATTTTGAAAGTATCTAAGGTAAGAATTTTCTTTTATTAAATAATGTCAAATCTTTCTAAACTTGAATTTGTAGCCCTGGATATATCGGGCAAAAGCTATATGTCTTGGGTGCTTGATGTTCAAATTCATCTTGATGCGATGGGTCTGGCAGACACCATCCGTGATAAAAATCAGGCATCAAACCAAGACCGTGCCAAAGCAATGATATTCTTACGCCATCACCTTGATGAAGGCCTGAAAATGGAATATCTTACTGTTAAAGATCCAGTCATATTGTGGAATAATTTGAAAGATAGATATGACCACATGAAATGGTCGTTCTTCCACAGGCACGATATGATTGGACTCATCTAAGGCTACAAGATTTTAAATCTATTAGTGAGTATAATTCTGCTATGTTCAGAATTATTTCCCAATTAAAATTATGTGGTGATAATATTACTGATTATGATATGTTGGAGAAAACTTTCACCACTTTTCATGCCTCGAATATGCTCCTGCAGCAACAATATCGAGAGATGGGATTTAAAAGATATTCTGAACTTATCTCACATCTTCTTATAGCTGAGCAACATAATGGTCTATTAATGAAAAACCATGAAAGTCGACCTACTGGTTCTTGTCCATTCCCTGAAGTGAATGAGACGAACTTCCACCAAGCTAGACGTGGAAGAGGTCATGGCCCCAGTCGTGGTCATGGTCGTGGTCGGGGAAGAAACTCTAATCATGGTAATAATAATGCACCAAAGAACCCTCCTCGCCACCAGCAGTGGAAAGGGAAGGAAGAAAAGCATGAAGCGGTGCAAGTACCAAATGCAGAAAGTGCATGTTGTAGATGTGGAGGAAAAGGGCACTGGTAACGTACTTGTCGTACGCCAAAGCACCTGGTTGAGCTTTATCAAGCCTCATTGAAAAAGACGGAGAAAAATGCGGAAGCAAATTTTTTCTCTGAAGATAATTTTGACTTCATGCATTTAGATGTAGCTGATTACTTTGCACTCCCAGAAGGAAAAACAAGTCATGTAATAGGCAGCGAATCTGTAGAAATATAAATATTTTGATTTTGTTGTTTGAAATAAGTAGTATGGTTATGTAATTGTACATAAATAAAAGTTATGATTTGATAATGATGTTTACTATAATATATCTTATTTATGTCATTTTGAAGAATATGGATATTATTATTAGATCAACTTAAACTCTAGTAGAGTTTGCAAGAAATATGCAACTACCAGAAGTAGTTATTTTCGTATATCTCATTATAATTATATTTTATTAACCACCAGAAGTGGTATATGCCTATGATCACCAGAAGTGATAATTTAGACTTTCTATGGTTACAATTGAAGATAAGATGCATAAATATTCTCTGCACGCCTCGATTTGCTCTTGAAGTAGTAAATATTTTAAAAGAGGTTGTGGCATCACAATTTATTGTGATTAATGCACGTTCAGATAATCATGTTCGATTTTCCTGAAGGATGAGAACTTTTGATAATAATAATCCATTCCCTGAAATGAATGTGGCAATATTAATAAATTTGGTAAATATGAACGCGCTTTTGATGTAAATATATTTACCTCCAAAAGAGGTAATATAATTGAGAGAATATATATTCAATATTTCATATTTTAAATCTGCTCCTGAAGAAGTAATACAATTGGAATTGCCACCTGAAGTAGGAAAATATTATGAAGAGGAGTTTTCTTGTACTTAAACAATTGTTTACTTGGTTGTGATTTTCTCTTATCGTACCTGAAGTATCAGGGCAATATTTGATAGTACAAATGTATCAACAACTCCTGAAGAGCTAATTGTTTGCCTAGAAGACACGTGACACCCGTAGTGTCCGATAAATATTAGATTGTGGATAATAAATGAATGCTCTCGAAAAGATTATTTACAAATATGTCATTCATATTATATGATTGTGGTCAAAACATAGATTGTAGTAAACCCGAAGTTTACTAAAATAAATGGCTATCATATTGAGATTATAAATGATTGAAAGATTGAAAAATCTTCATTTTTCCACAATCATAGGGGGTAAAATAATATGTATATGAGAAGTTACCCGCCTTATTCTTGATTTTTACTTCATCATGTATCACGATAAACCAGAAGTTTACTAATACAAAAGTAGCCATAGTAAATCAGAAGTTTACTAATGCAAAAGTTTATGTCATAGTAAAACAGAAGTTTACTAAGAGATAGCACATGTCATGATAACCTTGAAGTTTTCATTTGCCATTTTTAAATGAGCTATTTGAGAATTTAGATAAGCATATACTGAAGAACTAGAAGATTCTTCAAGAATTCTCCTCTGTTGCTTGTTCTTATAATAAATTGATTATACCAGCTAAAGTTGGGACTAAGACCCCTGATTCTGAAATATATAAAAGGTGAATACGGGCCCATTCACCTATCATGTGAACCACTTATAGATGCATATATAAGATGGTTACATGTATGTTTCTTGTCTACATGCAGTTTGGCATTTGAAATTATTTTTCTCACTTAAGAGCATAATTTTCAGATTATGAAATCAAGACAGTTCATCTTGATAATGCTGGTTTATGTACAAGCTAATTTAGCAATGAATACCTCCTATTAATGGCTAAACTATTATTTATGAGAACAAAGCTTTATGTGTTGGTCTAAGATTTTCTAAATTGCATATAGCAACACTTGTATGCATCAGACCAACAAATGATAAGTCCTCCCCTCATAATTGGTTTAGGATCAGAAATCAAATATTTTACTATCTTTTGATGTATGGTATATGATTAATTTCTCTACCACAATGCATAAAGATATGATTCCCAAAGAAGATTGGGGATATATGTTAGTTTTTCTAACATCTGGGGAATGGAATAAAGAGCTGAAAAATATGCTATATGAATGGAATTATCATGATCCTCACTTAGAAGATAATTCAAGTCAAATGCCACAAGCATTTGCTGATCCAAAATCAAATATCATATTTGAGCTGCAAATGCTCCTATTAAAATTTAAAGTCCCTGAAGGATAGTGTTTACTGTACGCATGAAGCATGGTAGACAAATCGGTTCCAAAGGTAACGATCATTGAAAAATGATAAGGAGCTAATGATCAAAATGATCATAATGAGGAGGAAATAAGCTCTAGAAGAGCCCACGACATAACATTTCATGAAACTCTAGAAGAAGTTGAGGTACCTAAAAATAAAGAAAGTGATGAGATTTCAACAAGTTATGTCGCTTAGGAACCGACACAAAATGATCGTCGGCGATATATTTGATACAATATAGTGCACAATACTGTGAAATATTGTGAGGATCAGACCAGTAGTCCAGACACCTGAAGATGTCATGCCATTTAAATGTGAGTCATAAACTATATATCTCATTTGATTAAATCACTATAAAGATCCCTGAAGGATTTAAAATGCCTGAAGCATATAAGTTCAAAGTCTCGGAAAATGTACTCGATCAAATTATAAAGATCTTGTACGGTTTAAATCAATCTGGATGCAAGTGATTTAATCGCCTCAGTGAATATTTGCTGAAAGAGATTTACATAAATAATGTTATTTGTCCATGTAAAGAAAATGTCATGAGAATATTTTATACTTGCTGTATACGTTGATGACATAAATCTTGTTGGAACTCCAAAAGAGCTCCAAAGGCAATTGAATATCTGAAGAAAGAATTTTAGATGAAAGATCTTGGAAACATAAAATTTATCTTGGTCTGCAAATTAAATATTTAGCAGACGAGATCTTTATCCATCAATTTGCCTATATATAAAGGATCTTTGAACGCTTTTACATGGACAAGCACACCCATTAAGTACATCAATGGGTGTTCGATCACTTGAAGTGAATAAGGATCCGTTCCGACCTCCTGAAGAGGATGAGGAACTCCTTGGTCCTGAAATACTCGATCTCAGTACAATTGCTATGCACTTATGTATCTTGCTAATGCTAACAAATGTGGTGCAGATCGTATTGGTTATGCGGATACAAGGTTAGAATGCAGAGACTCAAATATTTAAAACAAGGTTTTCATCAGGGGGAGTAAATACGCGATGCACTCTTTTTTCCTTACTAAGGTTTTTTCCCACAGGGTTTTCCTTATAAGGTTTTTAATGAGGCACCTAGCAATGCGTATTACTAAATATGTGTACTCTTTTTCCTTCATTAGGATTTTTCTCACGTGGTTTTTCCTAGTAAGGTTTTAATGAGGCACATTATCTTTTAATGAACATCCAAGGGGGAGTGTTATAAATATATTATATTATGGATGTTCATACTCCGTTGTAAATAAGCTTCCTGAAGAAGCTTATCCGTATGTGACTCCACCGTAAATATATTTATCTATTTAGTACTCTATTGGAAATAAGCCTCCTGAAGAAGCTTATCATTTCGGTACCCGGTTATGGATAAATATTACTCACGGTAGAAAATTATCCATACCGGGTATAATAAGTTTATCCTTTCAGTATCCGATTATGGATAAACATTACCCTCGATAGAAGATTATCCATACTGGGTATAATAAGCTTATTCTTTCAGTACTCCATTATGGATAATCACTACCCCTAATAGAAGATTATCTATACTGGGTACAATGAACTTATTCATCAAGTACTCCGTTATAGATAAACATTACTCTCAGTAGAAGATTATCCATATCTGGTATTGTAGCAGCTTACACAACAGCTTGTAGTAGTAGCTTACGCAGCAACTTCCTTCCTTCTATAAATAGAGAATAATATATCAGTCTCTCTCTATACTTGTCTTTACTTTACAGTCTTTATTTTATAATATATATATATATATATATATACCCGGCTTGAAAGCTTTGAATTTAAAAAGTTTGACCAAGAGTTGATTTAATTGTATATGACTTCGGATTGGAATTTTTCTGATTCGGCTAGCTCCCTTAGGTTATTTATGACTTAGGAGCGCAATCGGAATGCATTTTGGAAGCCCGTGAAAGGATTTGGCTTGAATTGGCAATGCTAGTATTTTGGAAAATTCTAGTTGATAGGTGAGGTTTTGATCCGAGGTTCGGAATGGAATTCTGAGGGTTGTTGTAACTTCGTTATGTCATTTGTGATGTGTGTGCGAAATTAAGGTCATTCAGACGTCGTTTGGTCAGGTTTTTTATCGAAAGTGTATTTCAGAAGTTTTTGGAAACTTAGGCTCGAATTCGATGAATTTCGAATAATTTGATGTTGCTTGAGGTGTTTTAAGGATTTGAACAAGTTTGAATGAGGTTTTAGGGCGTGTTGGTGTTTTTCATTGAGGTCTCGGTGGTCTTGGGTAAGTTTTGGATGGTCAATCGGACCATTTTTGGCATTTTAGAGTTTTCAAATTTTCATCTCACCTGTTGCAGAAGATATGGCCTTCGTGATCGAGTGAAGTCCCTCGCGATTGCTTAGAGGAATTTTTCATTGGCCCAGGTCTGCTCTTTGCATTCGTGTAGTTTTGGAGGTTGAAGCGTCGTGATCGCGGATGAGTGTATGCGTTCGAGTATAAGGATTTAGGGACCCAGTGGATTTGTTCTCCGCGCTCGCATAGGCTGGTCTGCATTCGTGTAAGTTTGGGAAAAAGAGCATCACGTTTGTGGAGGGAGCATCGCATTCGCATTGTCTATTTTTGAAGCCTTGGATTTTTGTGATTCGCAATCGCGTGGCCTTGGTCGCGATCGCGAAGAAGCATTTGGAGTGCTGGCCAGAATGTTTTTAAATCACCTTATCCGCAATTTTGGGTCTATTTTCTCTCATGGATGCTCGTTTTTGGAGCTGTTTGGAGGAGATTGAAAAGGGATTCCAAAGGAATCGATTTGAGGTAAGAATCTTGATCTTAAAACTTGATTATATTGTGAAGTCCACCTAGAAATTCATGGAAACTAAGCCTAAAATTGAAGAACTAGGGCTTGAGAAATTGGACTTTTGAAATTGGATTTGAAGGACCATTAGAGGTCGGAAATGAGAACTTTTGATCTGTGTGAACTCGTGGGAAGATTATGAATCTAATAATGTAAAAAGTTTTGAGTTTTGAGAAGTGGGCCCGGGGCTCAGGTTTCGGTAATTTCAGGATTTGTGTCTGTAATTGATTGTTTTTGTTTGGGCTTTGTTCCCTTAGTATGTTGTAATGTATTCGATCTGATTTTGTGTAAATTCGACGCGCAGGAGGCCGATTTGAGGAGCAAAGCCGTCGTGAGCTAGAGATTTTGCCGGTTCGAGGTGAGTAATGATTGTAAATGATATCTTGAGGTTTTGAAACCCCGAATTGCATGTCGTAGTGCTACGTTGAGGTGAATTGCACGCCGAATAGCAAGCGTGGGGTAGAGCACCGTTGGGGATTGTGACTTGGTCCATCTTGGTTGATATTTTACCGCGTATTCGACTGAAACTTATTTGTTATCACCATGATTTGGGCCGATTGCCATATTTGGGCTTCGTGCCAATCGTTTGAACCCTTTGGAGATTTATATCACTATTTTCTCACTGTTTGATCTATTACTTGAACTCTGTCTAGTTGATATCCACTGCTTTACAAACTCATCCACTTTTACTCAGATTTGAAACTTAAATGATATTTTGGGTTGAGAACTACAGTTTTACTAATGCCCGAGGGGCTTGAGTTGATTTTCAGACTAAGCAAAGGTGAGGGCCATATCTGAAAATATGGTGATTGATATGAGGTCGAGGGCCTGAGGTACTTTTATATGCCACGGGGTGGCTTGAGTGATATGAGGCCGAGTATCGAGTGATGTGAGACCGAGTTTTGGGTAATGATGCCACGAGGTGGCTTGATATAGTTCTGATCCGCAAGGGGCCCCTCTTGAGTCTGTACACCCACAGTGAGCGCGGGTACCCATTATTCTGCAAGTGAGACCGAGGGGCTAATACGAGTGACTGTGAGGTAGCCCGAGGGGCTGATACTATTCTGAGAGTAAGCCCGAGGGATTGATACGAGTGATTGTAAGGTAGCTTGAGAGGCTGATATGAGTGAATGTGAGGTAGCTCGAAGTGCTGATTCTATTCTTAAAGTGGGCCCGAGGGGCTGATACGAGTGATTATGAGGTAGCCCAAGGGGCTGGTACTGTTCTGAGATATTTCCTGAGGGACAAACTTTTATGTGTTCATCTTTTATATTTACTTGTCATTTTACCTGTTACACTGTGGTATTTGTGCCCGAGGGGCAAATTTTCTATGCTTCTTGACACTAACTGTTTTGCAATCACTGCATAATCGTTGAAGAAGTCATTTTCAAAAGAGGTTTAAACTGAGCTAAGATATATCTAAAGATTTCGCAACTTCATTGTTTTTCTCAAAAGGTTTTACTTACATTTATTATTCACTGAGTTGGAGTACTCACTTTACTCCCAACACCTCGTGTGCAAATGCATGTATTTATTCACCTGATAGCGGGTTTTGACTGATTTGAGGCTAAGCTATAGGAGTTTAGCGAGGTGACTGCCAATGTTTGCAGCACCGTTTATATCTCGTTTGTTAATTATTCCTGTCATGTGTATTTTTAGGCCTTGTAGAACTATATTTACACTCTAATGGATGTTCATGACTTGTGACACCCGGATTAGGGTTGTGTCGGGTTGTGCTTCCTTTAGTGATATCATTAAATCATATTTCAACTGTTTATTAATGTAACGACCCGGCCGGTCGTTTTAGAAAATTACGCCCCAATCCCCTATTTAACTGTTCCCCTAAGTTCATTTCTGCTATTGTGGTTTGCCGGGAGAGTCGGTTCTGAAATTTGGAGCATTTTGGGACGCTTAGTCCCTAAATGAGAACTTTACAGTTAGAAAATGGTCCGCAACCAGAACAGTGTTAAGACGACCTCGGAACGGAAATTTGATGGTTCCATTAGTTCCGTTAGGTGATTTAGGGTTGGGAGCGCGTTCGGAATGTATTTTGGAGGTCCGTAGCTCAATTAGGCTTGAAATGCCGAAGTTTGAAATTTTGGCGAATCCGAACGATAGGTGAGATTTTGATGCGGGGGTCGGAATGGAATTCCGACAATTTCTGTAGCTTCGTTATGTGAATTTGGATATGTCCGCAAATTTTCAGGTCATTCGGACGTCGTTTGGTCGGGTTTTAGATCGAATGTGCAATTCGAAAAGTTTTAAGAAATTTAGGCTTGAATTCGATGTGAATTATGGGTTTTGATGTTGTTAGACGTGTTTTTATGATTGGAACAAGTTCGTATCGTGTTTTGGAATATGTTGGTGGTTTTCGTTGGGGTCCCGGGGGCCTCGGGATGAATTCGGACCATCAAACGGGCATTTTGAAGCCTTGAAAACCTGCAGAAAATTGCAGGATAGTGCAGCAGGGATTTGGCTTTCGCGTTCGCGTGAAGGTGGTCGCGTTCGCGTAGGCCAGTCATGCCAAGGCATCGCGTTCGCGTTAAGACCTACGCGTTCGCGTAGGTGGTGTGGTGTGATGCTTCGCGTTCGCGTGACCTGGGTTCGCGAACGCGTAGAAGGGGAGAGTCAGCATCGCGTTCGCGTGGTTGCTGTCGCGTTCGCGTAGAGGTGGAATCTGGCGCCGGGGAATTTTGTGCTTCGCGGACGCGTGGGGAGCGTCGCGTTCGCGAAGGGTAATCTGAGCAGACCTTCGCGGACGCGTGAGTACCTTCGCGGACGCGTAGAGCACTGGGGTCTGGCAGTGAGTTTAAGTTTAGAACATAACAGCCGTGACCCCCATAAACAAAAACGCCATTTTTGAGCTCCAAGGGAGGATTTTGAAGGGGAAACGCTGGGATATCATCGGGAAATCATCGGGGGTAAGTTTCTTGACCTTAATTCGTTAGTTTATCATGAAACCCGTGATTATTTCACTGAAAATGGAAGATTAAAGGTGGGTTTGAGCCCTAGGCCTAAATTTTAGAAAGCCTTTAATTTGAATGGGCAAACGGAGTCCGATTTTGATAAATTTTATATGCATGGACTCGTATTGAGATAAGGAACCCGAATTTATAATTTTCGTGATATTTTCGATAAGCGTACCGAAAGTCGAGTTTTGACAACTTGTGGGTTTTGGTGTATTTGGAGTTGTTTTGATTGGGTAATGCCCAATTGGCCTGTTTTGATGTGATTTTTATTGATTTTATCATATACTACACTTGTGGAGGCCGACGTTCGCGGCAAGAGTTATTTCTTAGCGGTTTTGTACCGGAATTGAGGTAAGTGGCTTGTCTAACCTCGTGTGGGAGAAATTTTCACCCCTAGGATATTATGTGATAGTTTAAATGTCTTGTACGCGAGGTGACGGGCGTGTACATGCGCTGGTTGTTGAACACATACTTTGTTTAAAATGTTCGATGAGTGATATTCCTGTTTTTAGCTATTAATTTGATATTTTTTCCGGTAGTAGTTAGAAAAGCATGATTATGTAGTACTTAACTGTTCAGTTGCCTAATTGTCTTATATGAACTTCTTGATAATTATTGGCACTATTTTTCGGTGAAGTTATAGTTAAGCATAATTTATTCTCTCTGTGTAGTCCTTTATTTGCTGTGCTTGTGGACTGCGGGTTCAATTCCCGTAGACCCAGGGCTGTGGGTTCGATTCCCAGAGACCCGGAGTGATATTGGTAGGGACTACTGGTTCGATTCCCGAGATCCTGAGTTTTTGGTAGGGACTGCATGTTCGATTTCCGAGATCCTGAGTTATTGGTAGGGACCGCGGGTTCGATACCCGAGATCCTGAGTTATTGGTAGGGACTACGGGTTCGATTCCCGGAGATCCTGAGTTATTGATTATTTATCGAGACATGGGCTGCGGGTTCGATTCCCGGAGACCCAGAGGTACTGTCAATGGGATGGTGGGTTCGATTCCCACAGGTCCTGGACTTGTTTATTTAAGTTGGTTATTTGTTGTTAGCTTAATTGTAGACGGTTGCAGTAATCATCTTATTGTTGTTACTTCAGAAATTATTATCATTTAAACTGCTTAGTATTGTTATCGTCATTATAGTAATTACCGTGGTGTACTCATGTTACTCTTCTGCACACTTTTGTTGTGCAGATCCAGGTACATCAGAGGAGGCTCGTGCTAGGTGATTCCGCAGCTTCTGGGAGACCTCGAGGCATGATCTGCTACGTCCACGGATCCGGAGGCTTTCCTTCTATTCTAATAGTACAAGTTGACATTTTTCCTTCATTTCGTTGTTAGATACTCTTTACACATAGAGCCGCAGTTGTATACTCTCTTTAGCCTGTGTTATCGTGGGATTCCGGATCTTGGTAGTGTTTTATTCATTGTGTTGACGGATGTATGTGCCTAGCGGCACGGATTACATATCTTTTTATGCCATCTTCCCGTTGTTTCTTATTTAAGTGTTCATAGCTTGTATATTCCGCAACGTGTTAGGCTTACCTAGTCGTGGGGATGGGGTGCCATCACGACATGTTCACGATTGGTGAACTAGGGTCGTGACAAGTTGGTATCAAAGCTCTAGGTTCATAAGAGTCACGGGACACAGACCGGTTACTTAGAGTCTCGCTGATCGATACGGAGACGTCTGTATTTATCTACGAGGGGCTATGTAACTGTTTAGGAAACTCTTCATTTCCTTTTGATTCCTTGTCGTGCGACATTTTTGGCATCAAAAATCTAAACTATTGCGTTCTATTCTCTCACAGATGGTGAGGACACGAGCTACTCGCAATGATCAGGTACCCGCGCCCCCTGTTGCCGCCGTCAGAGGCCGGGGCCGAGGTAGAGGACGAGGACGCGCCCGAGGTGCAGCCACAACACTCGCGCGCGCTGCCGCTGAGGTACCACAGGTAGACCAGGTTGGAGCGCAGGCACCTGGTACACCGACTACAGCTGCTACTACTCCAGCATTCCAGGAGACCCTAGCCCAGTTCATGAGTATGTATACCACTTTGGCTCAGGCAGGGTTGCTTCCTCTCACTGCAGCTACATCCCAGGCCGGGGGAGGGACCCAGACTCTCGCTGCCGCTACACCTGAGCAGCCAGTGCCAGTGGGACAGGTTCCAGAGATTTTGGTTATGCCTCCTGCTGCCCCAGCACAGCCCGGAGGAGGGCCAGCTGCCTCTGAGGATGAGCAGCGTAGATTGGAGCGGTTCAAGAAATATGACCCTCAAGTGTTCAGTGGGTTGGCTTCAGATGATGCATTGGGTTTTCTGGAGGAGTGTCGTCGTATTCTTCGTACTATGGGGATTGTGGAGACCAGCGGGGTTTCCTTCAATGCTTTTCAGTGTCGTGGGGCCGCTTATGATTGATGGCGCACGTATGAGTTGGATAGTCCGGAGGAGTATGCTTCATTAACCTGGATGCAGTTTTCAGATCTGTTTTTGAGGGAGTTTGTTCCCCAGAGCCTTAGGGATTCTTGGCGCTCGGAGTTTGAGCGACTGCGACAGGGCTCCATGTTAGTATCGGAGTATGCTATCAGTTTTAGCCGTCTAGCCAGGCATGCACCGGCTTTGGTAGCCACGGTCCGGGAGAGGGTGCAGAGATTTATTGAGGACCTGATTCCACTGATCCGGTCTAGCATTGCCAGAGAGTTGGAGACAGATACATCTTATCAGCAGGCAGTGAGCATTTCCAGGAGGAACGAGAGTATGCTCCCTAGAGAGCGGGGAGAGAGAGAGGCCAAGAGGTCTCGCGAGTCTGGTCATTTCTCTGGTGCCCGCACTTCAGCAGCCGGTCGTTTTGGCAGTTCACTCAGCATTGCCAGCAGCCGGTAGTACTCTAGCTCTTCCAGCACCTCAGGAGCCTTATTATGCGCCCCTAGTTTCCAGTGTACCTCCTGCGCGGGGTACCTCTAGGGGTCAGACTAGTGAGGGTGAGGTCGGGCTGTCACAGCCACCGTGTCCTCCCAGAGCTTGCTTTGAGTGTGGGGATACTCGCCATCTGGTCAGGGAGTGCCCCAGTCGCAAGAGGGGAGCACCTCATCAGTCTTCGCAGCCTCAGCGTGGTTCTTAGAGCTAGCAGGCCATCATTCCAGCTCCAGCTGCCACTCCACCTGCCCAGCCAGCCAGGGGCGGGGATTAGGGTGCCAGAGGCTGCCCTCGAGAGAGGGGACAAGCCAGATTCTATACTATTCCTGATCGCGCTGCGGCTGTTGCATCTGATTCTGTTATCACAAGTATTATTCTGGTTAGTCACAGGGAGGCATCGGTTCTATTCGACCCTGGTTCCACTTTTTCATATGTGTCTTCTTACTTTGCTTCTCATCTGGGTGTGCCTCGGGATTCTTTGAGTGCCCCCATTTATGTTTCCACTCCGGTGGGTGATTCTTTGGTCGTGGACCGTGTATATCGGTCGTGTTTGGTTACCATTTGTGATTTTGAGACCAGAGCGGATCTATTGTTGCTCGGGATGGTCGATTTTGATATTATTCTGGGCATGGACTGGTTGTCGCCCCATTTTGCTATTCTTGATTGTCATGCCAAGACCGTGACGCTGGCTATGCCAAGCATTCCACGTATTGAGTGGAGTGGTACCCTAGATCACGCCCCCAGCCGTGTTATTTCTTTTCTCAGAGCTCAGCGTATGGTTGAGAAGGGGTGTGCTGCTTATCTAGCCTATGTGCGGGACGTCAGTATTGACACTCCCTCTATTGATTCTGTTCCTGTGGTACGTGACTTTGCTGATGTATTTCCAGCTGATCTCCCGGGCATGCCGCCCGACAGAGATATTGACTTTGCTATTGATTTGTTGCCGGGCACTCAACCCATTTCTATTCCACCGTACCGTATGGCTCCTCCTGAGTTGAAGGAGTTGAAGGATCAGTTACAGGAGTTATTGGGCAAGGGTTTCATTCGACCCAGTGTTTCGCCTTGGTGTGCTCCTGTGTTGTTTGTGAAGAAAAAGGACGGTTCTATGCGTATGTGTATTGACTATCGTCGGTTGAACAAGGTTACAGTGAAGAACCGGTATCCTTTGCCTCGCATTAATGACTTGTTTGACCAGCTACAGGGCGCACAGGTGTTTTCTAAGATTGATTTGCGCTCTGGGTATCACCAGCTGAAGATTCGGGAGCCAGATATCCCGAAGACTGCCTTCAGGACCTGGTATGGTCACTATGAGTTTCTCGTGATGTCTTTTGGGCTGACTAATGCCCCAATAGCCGTTATGCATTTGATGCCAGTGTGTTCAGGCCTTATCTGGACTCGTTCGTGATTGTCTTCATTGATGATATTCTAGTATATTCCCGGAGCCGGGAAGAGCACGAGCAGCATTTGAGGATAGTGCTTCAGATTCTGAGGGAGAAGCAGCTTTATGCCAAGTTCTCTAAATGTGAATTCTGGTTGAGTTCGGTGGCATTTTTGGGCCACGTGGTGTCGAGTGATGGTATTCGAGTAGATCCGAGGAAGGTGGAGGCCGTGCAGAGTTGGCCCAGACCCTCCTCCGCTACTGAGATTCGTAGTTTCCTTGGTTTGGCAGGTTATTACTGTCGCTTTGTGAAGGGGTTCTCTTCGATCGCAGCACCTATGACCGGATTGACCCAAAGGGTGCCCCTTTCTAGTGGACAGAGAAGTGTGAGGCGAGCTTGAAAAAGCTCAAGACAGCTTTGACTTCGGCCCCAATACTGATGTTGCCTACAGGTTCGGGGTCCTATATTGTATATTGTGATGCCTCACGAGTTGGACTCGGTGCGGTATTGATGCAAGACGGTAGGGTGATTGCCTACGCGTCGAGACAGCTGAAGGTGCATGAGAAGAATTACCCTGTTCATGATTTGGAGCTAGTTGCCATTGTTCACGCCTTGAAGATTTGGCGTCATTACTTATATGGGGTTCCTTGTGAGATCTACACTGATCACCGGAGCTTGCAGCACTTGCTTAAGCAGAAGGACCTGAATATGCGTCAGAGGAGATGGTTGGAGCTTTTGAAAGACTATGATATTACTATTCTCTATCATCCGGGCAAGGCCAATGTACTTGCCGATGCCTTGAGTCGTAGGGCGGAGAGTTTGGGGAGTTTGGCATATCTACCAGCTTCGGACAGGCCTATGGCGATGGATGTTCGAGCTTTAGCCAAGCAGTTTGTTAGACTGGTTCGGAGCCCAGCCTGGTTCTAGCATGTGTGGTTTCTCGGTCTTCTTTATTTGATCGCATTAGCGAGCGTCAGTTTGACGACCATCATTTGCTTGTCCTCCAAGATAGGGTTTGGCGTAGTGATGCTCGAGATGTTACCATCGGGTATGATAGAGTGATGAGGATGCGGGGGCGTATCTGTGTGCCCAATGTAGATGATCTTCGAGAGCTGATTCTAGCAAGAGGCCCATAGCTCGCGGTATTCCATCCATCCGGGAGCCGCGAAGATGTATCGGGACTTGAAACAGCATTACTGGTGGAGGCGGATGAAGAGGGATATAGTTGATTATGTTTCCAGATGCCTCAACTGCCAGTAGGTGAAGTATGAGCATCATCGTCCGGGTGGATTGATGCAGCAGATTGAGATTCCCGAGTGGAAATGGGAGTGTGAGCACGTGATTTTTACCCTATATATGAGTTATTCCCATAAAATCCAAAATAAACAATTTTTCTTTATTTTTTACAATTTTGCGTATTAATTAGTTGCATAAAAATTCATATAAGAGATCTATATCAAGGAGATAGTTCGGCTGCATGGTATTCCAGTTTCCATCATTTCAAATAGAGGCACTCAGTTCACTTCACGGTTCTGGAGAGCTGTACAGCAGGAGTTAGGTACTCGGGTGGAGCTGAGCACAGCATTTCACCCCCAGACTGATGGGCAGTCCGAGCGCACTATTCAGATTTTGGAGGATATGCTCCGTGCGTGCGTGATTGAGTTTGGAGGTTTATGGGATCACTTCTTGCCACTGGCGGAGTTTGCTTATAACAACAGCTACCAGTCCAGTATTCGGATGGCACCGTATGAGGCCCTATATGGTAGGAGGTGCATGTCTCCCGTGGGTTGGTTCGAGCCGGGCGAGGCCAGGTTGCTAGGTACTGATATGGTTCAGGAGGCTATGGACAAGGTCAAGGTGATTTAGGACAGACTTCGTGCGGCCCAGTCTAGACAGAAGAGTTATGCGGACAAGAAGGTTCGCGATGTGGCTTTATGGTTGGCGAGCGGGTTCTGCTTCGAGTCTCGCCCGTGAAGGGCGTTATGAGGTTTGGGAAGAAAGGAAAGCTGAGTCCTAGGTTTATTGGCCACTTTTGAGATTTTTAGGCGTGTTGGGGAGGTTGCTTATGAGTTGGCCTTACCTCCCGGTCTAGCCGGAGTTCACCCGTATTTCATGTCTCCATGCTCGGAGATACCATGGTGACCGTCGCATGTGTTGGATTTCACTTCTGTTCAGCTAGACAAGGATATGTCTTATGTTGAGGAGCCAGTAGCCATTCTAGACAGGCAGGTCAGAAAGCTAAGGTCAAAGAACATCGCATCGGTAAAAGTTCAGTGGCGGGGCCAGCCGGTCGAGGAGGCGACTTGGGAGACCGAGCAGGATATGTGCAGCCAGTACCCTCATCTTTTCACTACTCCAGGTATGTTTTCTATGCTCGTTCGAGGACGAACGAATCTTTTAAGTGTGGCAAGATGTAACGACCCGGCCGGTCATTTTAGGAAATTACGCCCCAATCCCCTATTTAATTGTTCCCCTAAGTTCATTTCTGCTATTGTGGTTTGCCGGGAGAGTCGGTTCTGAAATTTGGAGCATTTTGGGATGCTTAGTCCCTAAATGAAAACTTTAAAGTTAGAAAATGGTCCGTAACCGAAACAGTGTTAAGACGACCTCGGAACGGAAATTCGATGGTTCCATTAGCTCCGTTAGGTGATTTCGGGGTTGGGAGCGCGTTCGGAATGTATTTTGGAGGTCCGTAGCTCAATTAGGCTTGAAATGCCGAAGTTTGAAATTTTGGCGAATCCGAACGATAGGTGAGATTTTGATCCGGGGGTCGGAATGGAAATCCGACAATTTCTGTAGCTTCGTTATGTGAATTTGGATATGTCCGCAAATGTTCAGGTCATTCGGACGTCGTTTGGTCGGGTTTTAGATCGAATGTGCAATTCGGAAAGTTTTAAGAAATTTAGGCTTGAATTCGATGTGAATTATGGGTTTTGATGTTGTTAGACGTGTTTTTATGATTGGAACAAGTTCGTATCGTATTTTGGAATATATTGGTGGTTTTCATTGGGGTCCCGGGGGCCTCGGGATGAATTCGGACCATCAAACGGGCATTTTGAAGCCTTGAAAACTTGCAGAAAATTGTAGGTCAGTGCAGCAGGGATTTGGTCTTCGCGTTCGCGTGAAGGTGGTCGCGTTCGCGTAGGCCAGTCATGCCAAGGCATCGCATTCGCGTTAAGACCTACGCGTTCGCGTAGGTGGTGTGGTGTGATGCTTCGCGTTCGCGTGACCTGGGTTCGCGAACGCGTAGAAGGGGGAGAGTCAGCATCGCGTTCGTGTGGTTGCTGTCGCGTTCGCGTAGAGGTGGAATCTGGCGCGGGGGAATTTTGTGTTTCGCGGACGCGTGGGGAGCGTCGCGTTCGCGAAGGGTAATCTGAGCAGACCTTCGCGGACGCGTGAGTACCTTCGCGGACGCGTAGAGCACCGGGGTCTGGCAGTGAGTTTAAGTTCAGAACATAACAGTCGCGACCCCCATAAACAAAAACGCCATTTTTGAGCCCCAATGGAGGATTTTGAAGGGGAAACGCTGGGATATCATCGGGAAATCATCGGGGGTAAGTTTCTTGACCTTAATTCGTTAGTTTATCATGAAATTCGTGATTATTTCACTGAAAATGGAAGATTAAAGGTGGGTTTGAGCCTTAGGCCTAAATTTTAGAAAACCTTTTATTTGAATGGGCAAACGGAGTTCGATTTTGATAAATTTTATATGCACGAACTCGTATTGAGATAAGGAACCCGAATTTATAATTTATGTGATTTTTTCGGTAAGCGTAATGAAAGTCGGGTTTTGACAACTTGTGGGTTTTGGTGTATTTGGAGTTGTTTTGATTGGGTAATGCCCAATTGGTCTGTTTTGATGTGATTTTTATTGATTTTATCAGATACTACACTTGTGGAGGCCGACGTTCGCGGCAAGAGAGTTATTTCTTAGCAGTTTTGTACCGGAATTGTGGTAAGTGACTTGTCTAACCTCGTGTGGCGAAAATTTTCACCCCTAGGATATTATGTGATAGTTTAAATGCCTTGTACGCGAGGTGACGGGCGTGTACATGCGCTGGTTGTTGAACACATACTTTGTTTAAAATGTTCGATGAGTGATATTCCTGTTTTTAGCTATTAATTTGATATTTTTCCCGGTAGTAGTTAGAAAAGCATGATTAGGTAGTACTTAACTGTTCAGTTGCCTAATTGTCTTATATGAACTTCTTGATAATTATTGGCACTATTTTTCGGTGAAGTTATAGTTAAGCATAATTTATTCTCTCTGTGTAGTCCTTTATTTGCTGTGCTTGTGGACTGCGGGTTCAATTCCCGTAGACCTAGGGCTGTGGGTTCGATTCCCAGAGACCCGGAGTGATATTGGTAGGGACTGCTGGTTCGATTCCCGAGATCCTGAGTTTTTGGTAGGGACTGCGTGTTCGATTTCCGAGATCCTGAGTTATTGGTAAGGACTGCGGGTTTGATACCCGAGATCCTGAGTTATTGGTAGGGACTACGAGTTCGATTCCCGGAGATCCTGAGTTATTGATTATTTATCGAGACATGGGCTGCGGGTTCGATTCCCGGAGACCCAGAGGTACTGTCAATGGGACGGTGGGTTCGATTACCACAAGTCCTGGACTTGTTTATTTGAGTTGGTTATTTGTTGTTAGCTTAATTGTAGACGGTTGCAGTAATCATCTTATTGTTGTTACTTCAGAAATTATTATCATTTAAACTACTTAGTATTGTTATCATCATTATATTATTGTTTCTCAGTAGGGCCCTGACCTTCCTCGTCACTACTCCATCGAGGTTAGGCTTGGCACTTACTGAGTACCGCCGTGGTGTACTCATGCTACTCTTCTGCACACTTTTATTGTGCAGATCCAGGTACATCAGAGCAGGCTCGTGCTAGGTGATTCCGCAGCTTTCTGGGAGACCTCGAGGTATGATCTGCTACGTCCGCGGATCCGGAGGCTTTCCTTCTATTCTAATAGTACTAGTTGACATTTTTCCTTCATTTCGTTGTTAGATACTCTTTACACATAGAGCCACAGTTGTATATTCTCTTTTAGTCTGTGTTACCGTGGGATTTCGGATCTTGGTAGTGTTTTATTCATTGTGTTGACGGATGTATGTGCCAAGCGGCACGGATTACATATCTTTTTATGCCATCTTCCCGCTGTTTCTTATTTAAGTGTTCATAGCTTGTATATTCCGCAACGTGTTAGGCTTACCTAGTCGTGGGGACGGGGTGCCATCACGACATGTTCACGATTGGTGAACTAGGGTCGTGACAATTAATGTTTGAAAATTTTTGAAAATGCGATATGGGTTTTTTGGCTGGCCTTGTCTTCACGAGAGATGCCATCACGGCTGGAGCAGGGTTTGGGTCGTAACAAGTTGGTATCAGAGCCTAGGTTACTAGGTCACACAAGTTATGAGCAGGTTTAGTAGAGTCTCGCAGATCGGTACGGAGATGTCTGTATTTATCCTCGAGATTCTGTATAACCTTTAGGAAAACTTCACCTTCTTGTAATCTTTTCGTGCGTCCTTGATTCGGCTTGAAAAGTAACTCTTGAAATTTCTTCCATGCATTCGCATGCGCGTATGAGCACTCAGTATCATATGTGCCTTGATGGCTTATGATTCCCAATTGAGGGTCGAGATGTAATCTCTGTGAGTTTAAATTGGGCCAGCCTGGAGGACTTGAGGCTGGATATTTGCCTATGGCTTGAGCACCGAGGTGTTGATTGTGCGAGTAAGTGTTTTGAACTTGTATGTTCGGTATTTTTCCTATAAGTGGAAGTAACGACTGGTTAGCCATGTTATGAGTATGTTAGTACTGTGAGATGTATCTATGTAACTTGGAAGTGACGAGGAAAGTCTGTTGGATGATAGATAAGCTACTAAGTGTATGGTTTCCATTACGATTGGATGTGTAGCTCCGAGTTATGGGTGCGTGAAGAATCTTTTCGTGTCTCCTAGTCGGGGGTGAAGTAAATTTCATGTTGAGGTATGAGTTCAGACTCAGGAAGACTAAGTGGTTGTGTAATGTGTATGGCGGTGGAAGGTATACAGAAATGTTATATTGAGGCGAAGCAGATAGTTTATCTCCTGTGGAGTGTTCTGAAGGGATGTGATCCTTATGTGTATGTTAGAAGATCTCATGTGTAATTGGAGGGTACGTGTTGAAATTTGAAATTTTGGGTCGCTTAAGAGAGTGGGCCTAACTGTTGCAGGGATGAATGTGAGATTTGCAGAAGATTTGCAGTACTAGATGATCTGTGTTTTCGCAAACTTATAAATGATCTGAGTTTAATCTCACTATGGTATTGTCACATCAATAGAGTAAAAGTGTTATGAGTTATTGAGTGTATCTCGATCTATGGCTTCGAGCCAAGTAGGGGAGTCTGCTATGAGTAGTTATGGGTGCGTGAAGAATTTTTTCGTGTCTCCTAGTCGGGGGTGAAGTAAATTTCATGTTGAGGTATGAGTTCAGACTCAGGAAGACTAAGTGGCTGTGTAATGTGTATGACGGTGGAAGGTATACAGAAATGTTATATTGAGGCGAAGCAGATAGTTTATCTCCTGTGGAGAGTTCTGAAGGGATATGATCCTTATGTGTATGTTAGAAGATCTCATGTGTAATTGGAGGGTACGTGTTGAAATTTGAAATTTTGGGTCGCTTAAGAGAGTGGGCCTAACTGTTGAAGGGATGAATGTGAGATATGCAGAAGATTTGCAGTACTAGATGATCTGTGTTTTCGCAAACTTATAAATGATCTGAGTTTAATCTCACTATGGTATTGTCACATCAATAGAGTAAAAGTGTTATGAGTTATTGAGTGTATCTCGATCTATGGCTTCGAGCCAAGTAGGGGAGTCTGCTATGAGTAGTTATGGGTGCGTGAAGAATCCTTTTGTGTCTCCTAGTCGGGGGTGAAGTAAATTTCATGTTGAGGTATGAGTTCAGACTCAGGAAGACTAAGTGGCTGTGTAATGTGTATGATGGTGGAAGGTATACAAAAATGTTATATTGAGGCGAAGTAGATAGTTTATCTCCTGTGGAGTGTTCTGAAGGGATGTGATCCTTATGTGTATGTTAGAAGATCTCATGTGTAAGTGGAGGGTACGTGTTGAAATTTGAAATTTTGGGTCGCTTAAGAGAGTGGGCCTAACTATTGAAGGGATGAATGTGAGATTTGCAGAAGATTTGCAGTACTAGATGATCTGTGTTTTCGCAAACTTATAAATGATTTGAGTTTAATCTTACTATGGTATTGTCACATCAATAGAGAAAAAGTGTTATGAGTTATTGAGTGTATCTCGGTCTATGGCTTCGAGCCAAGTAGGGGAGTCTGCTATGAGTAGTTGATAGCACAGTTAGGTGCTATGTTGGTTCCAGTTTGGGCGTGTGAGTGAGTTAGTTATGGCTAGAGTAAAGGAAATTTTTGACAAGGGTTATATTATGCTTCATAGAGTATGAGAATACACGGAATGCCTAGAGTTGTTATTGGTAAAGAATGCACGGTGCATAGAGTAGTAAGTTGCTTCGTTGTATTGGGATGAGGATTTCATTCTGCGGTATCGGAGTGCTAATGAGGCACGGGTGGTTTTGTTCATTAGGTCAGGTAAGTTGCCATTTAAATTGAGTAAATGACTCAAGAATGATTCAGATGCGTTCAAGATTCTACACATAACAATCATGTGTTTTAAAGTTATATACGTGGTTAGAAACTGAGTTTTTATTGGAAGAGGTTAAGACTTGTGGTATTTCTATGTTAATTATGGGATTCTATGTATCAGTATCAGGAAAGTAAAGGTAACGAATTTAGATTCATAGGATGTTCCTCAGAGTAAAGTATTCTGGAATGTGGTGTTTCTAGGAATGTTTAAGAAAGTATTTAGCGATATACGAGCCTTAGACGGTGTGGCTTTATGCTTGGTTTTGTGTGGTAAGTCTAAGCTGAGGATTCTGGTGCTACAACAAAAAGGAAATATCAAGTTGAAGATGAATCAGAAGGAAATTTAGATAGATGGGGTAAGTTTGTAGTAGATCGAACCAGTATGGTAAGGATATGATTCGTTCCTTGTGTGTGTTCAAGGTAATGGGTTTTTACAGGTATTTTGCAGCTATGCTCTTGGGTTTTGATGGCCTGCTTATCTTGGTCGAGTTAGGAGGATTCAGTCGTAGCAAGTCTGGCTGATGCAAGGGGAACTCGGAGAGTTCTTAATGGTTTTTATTGTGGTTTGGAGATGTATATTTTCTATGGGCATGCGAAGTATGGGAGGTATAGTGATTTTTCTTCTAGATGGGATCAATAGAAAGTTCTTGACTAGTTGAGTACGTAGATGTATGCGGCTCGGAAGGAAAATGAAGTTCTCATGTTACCCTAGGATGGTATGGTATATGCGGTATGTCTTGGAGGATCGAGATTGCATGTGTTAAGTTATATTTTAGTCCTAAAAGAAAGTTTATGAAACTCGTAGGAAGCAGGTAGCCTCAGATAACTAAGGAAGAGGTAGTTCCAATTAGAAGTGATTTGACGAGAGTATATGTCTCAGAAAAAGGGCAATGTGATTAGGTTGATGGTCCTTCAGTAGTATTGCGGCACTTTCTTGTTAGATCGGCTAGTGATATTCGGGTTTGCTTGGTGGCACAAGGAAATATTAGGGTATCTATCATGGAATGATTGGGTATTAAAGGTGTGGCATATGTTTTGTCGGCTAAATTGGGATCGGATACGGTGATTCATGTGTTGTGTGGATGTAGAGACGGAAGTTCTCATATTTAGGCTATGATGTGGCATGTTAGATTCAGATGTGATATTGGGGTTTAGACTGGTTGTCTCCATGTTCGGTTATTCAGGACTATTGTGTTATGGGCTATGCCGAAGTGCCACGAGTTTACTAGCAAGGTTTGTTGGATTATGTTCTAGTAGAGAGGTTTATAATTCAAAGACCATGGGAATGGCTGGGAAGGATTGCCTTTCTTGATTGGACCTTTATGAGGGATGTCAGTGCAGAGGTTGTTATCAGTGATTCAGTTTCGATTGAGGGATATGTGGATTTAATTGTTATTGAGCCTGTTGGTAAACTAGGAGATCGATGAGTTGCCTTCTGTGTTGCGAGATGTTATGATTTGTTGGTTATGGGCACATATGGTGCGGTTCTGTTGGGGTTCGTAGTGGAAGTCAAGCGGGAAGAGTAATCGGGAGTTGCTCGATGAATGGTGTATTGGTTATGTTCTATCGGGTTGCGTGGTATATGTTACTTGTTTCACCATGGGTGTAATGATTTGTTTCGGTTTCCGACATCAAATTGTGCGTGGTTGTCAATTTCGAGCATAGTGACTTGAGGTATCTCATATGGAGTAGTGTGGATAGGATTGCGCATTACAGCGAAGCTACATGCAAAAATGACCTTGCGGGTTAAATTCGTGTGTTCTATTCTATGATATGAGACAGGTTCTCAGCCTTGTGTTATGGTCGTACTGGTGAGCTCGAGGTACAACTCTTTCATTTTAGTCGTTTTTATAATTGAGTATGTTCGGATCGTTGCTTAGTGGTGAACGTATTATGCTAGTTGTGGCTTAGGACTCTCTTGATGTGTCATGTCACCAAAGTGTTATGTCGGATTAAAGGAGACCGTTGGGATCATTAATGAATACAATCGGATTTGATTACAGCATGTTGGAAGGCTAATATCAAGATTCGGCTTGAAAAGTTTCTATGGTAATTGCCAGAGGAGAAATGGCTTCATGAATGGTTGATCTGAGAAATGGTTATGGTTTATTACGTGTTTCATTGATCGTTGGCAGTGTATGAAAGTGTTGGAATGAAACTTTAGCTGATAAGAGGTTTTCTATCGGTAATTGGTTGTTGTAGACAGCCGTTGTGAATGGAAGTTATCGCTACATGTGTTTGAGTTATGTGGTATATTATATAATTACACTTGAAGTTGTAGGCATGGGCTGCTAGAGCTAGTTCGGGTCCATTCAGATTATATGTGTGAGGTTTTGATTGTATTGATGATTTCAGAAGTGAAAATGTGGTTCTATGATTCACGGGCTAGATTGGGTTGTGTAATTTTAGTTTCTATGTGTTATCGGACCTATATGGGATAGGGCGATGTGGGATCACCCCCGGTATAGCCTTGGTAAGGTTATTCAGCCATTGGTTGGCTTCTGGAACAACTCTGGGAACGTTCGAGGCAAACGTGTGTTTAAGTGGGGGAGGATGTAATGACCCGATCGATCATTTGAGCATTTGTACTTTGATCATCAATTATCGGGCATGACTTTCCCTGTGTAATGCATTATGACTGATGTAGATCGTTGGTTTTGGTTTTCAGGAAAATCCGAATGAATTTGAAAGAAGAATCTCAGTTGAAAGCTTTGAATTTGAAAGTTTTAACCAAGAGTTGACTTAATTGTATATGAGTTCGGGTTGGAATTTTTATGATTTGGCTAGCTCCGTTAGGTTATTTATGACTTACGAGCGCGATCGAAATGCATTTTGGAAGTCTGTGGAAGGATTTGGCTTGAATTGGCAAGGTTAGTATTTTGGCGAATTCCAGTTGATAGGTGAGATTTTGATCTGAGGGTGAACTAGAATTTTGAGAGTTGTTGTAACTTCATTATGTCATTTGTGAAGTGTGTGCAAAATTTCAGGTCATTCGGACGTCGTTTGGTCGGGTTTTTTATCAAAAGTGTATTTCGGAAGTTTTTGGAAACTTAGGCTCAAACTCGATGAATTTTGAGTAATTTGATGTTGTTTGAGGTATTTTAAATTTTTAATGATTGAAACAAGTTTGAATGAGGTTTTAGAGCATGTTGGTGTTTTTGGTTGAGGTCCCGGGGGCCTTGGGTAAGTTTCGGATGGTCAAACATACCATTTTTGGCATTTTGGAGTTTGCAGATTTTCATCTCAATTGTTGCAAAAAGATATGGCCTTCACGATCGCGTGAAGTTCCTCGCGATCGCGTAGAGGAATTTTTCGTTGCTCAGCTTTGCTTTTCGCGTTCGTAGTGATAGGTTTGCGTTCACATAGTTTTGGAGGTGGAAGCTTCGCGATCACGGATGTGTGTACGCGTTGGTGTATAAGGATTTGGGGACCCAGTGGATTTGTTCTCCGCATTCGCATAGGCTGGTCCGCGTTCCCATAAGTTTGGGAAAAAGAGCATCGCATTGACGAATGGAGCATCTCGTTCACATTGTGTATTTTTGAAGCCTTGGATTTTTGTGCTTCGCAATCGCGTGGCCTTGGTCGCGATCGGGAAGAAGGATTTGTAGTGCTGGGCAGAATGTTTTTAAGTCACCTTGACAGCGATTTTGGGTCTATTTTCAACCATGGCTGCTCTATTTTGGAGATTTTTGGAGGAGATGAAAGAGGGATTCAAGAGGAATCGACTTGAGATAAGAATCTTGATCTTAAAACTTGATTATATTGTGAAGTCCACCTAGAAATTCATGGAAACTAAGTCTAAAATTGAAGAACTGGGGATTGAGAAATTGGACTTTTGAATTGGGATTTGAAGGACCGTTACAGTTCGGAATTGAGAACTTTTGATATGTATGAACCCGTGGAAAGATAAGGAATCTAATAATGTAAAAAAATTGAGTTTCGAGAAGTGGGCCCGGAGCTCGAGTTTTGGTAATTTCGGGATTTGTGCCCATAATTGATTGTTTTTGCTTGGGCTTTGTTCCCTTAGCATGTTGTGATGTATTCGTTTTGATTTTGGGTAGATTCAAGATGCGGGAGGCCGTTTTGAGGAGCAAAGGCATTGCAAGCTAGAGATATTGCCGGTTCGAGGTGAGTAATAATTGTAAATGATATCTTGAGGGTTTGAAAACCCCGGATTGCACATCGTAGTATTACGTTGAGGTGACTTGCATGCCGGATAGCGAGCGCGGGGTAGAGAACCGTTGGAGATTGTGATTTAGTCTATCCCGATTAATGATTTTACTGCGTATTTGACTGAAACTTATTTGTTATCACCATTATTTGGGCTAATTACCATATTTGGGCTTCGTGCCAATCGTTTGAACCCTTTGGAGATTTTTATCACTATTTCCTCACTGTTTGATCTATTACTTGAACTCAGTCCAATTTATATCTACTGTTTTACAAATTCTGCCAATTTTTTCCCATATTTGAAACTTAAATAATATTCTAAATGATGTTTTAGGCCGAGAACTACTATTTTACTAATGCCCGATGGGATTGTAATGATTTTCGGACTGAGTGAGGCCGAGGGCCATATGTGAGGATATAAGGTCGAGGGCTTGAGGTACATTTATATGCCACGAGGTGGCTTGAGTGATGTGAGGCCGAGTGCCGAGTGATGTAAGGACGAGTGTCGAGTGATGATGCCACAAGGTGGCTTGATATAGCGCTTGGGCCGTAATGGGCCATTCCGGAGTCTGCACACCCACAGTCAGCGTGGGTACCTATTGTTCTGAGAGTGAGCACGAGGGGCTGATACGAGTGACTGTAAGATAGCCCGAGGGGCTGATACTATTTTGAGAGTGAGCCCGAAGGGCTGATAAGAGTGACTGTGAGGTAGCCAGAGGGGATGATACTATTCCTAGAGTGAGCCTGAAGGGCTGATACGAGTGATTGTGAGGTAGCCCGAGGGTTTGGTACTGTTCTGAGATATTGCACGAGGGGCGAACTTTTATGTGTTCATCTTTCATATTTACTTGTCACTTTACCTGTTACATTGTAGCATTTGTGCTCGAGGGGCAGATTTTCTATGTTTATCGGCACTAACTGTTTTGCAGTCACTGCATAATCGTTGAAGAAGTCCTTTTCAAAAGAGGCACCATCACGACCGGAGCAGGGTTTATATAATTAAATCATATTTAAACTGTTTATTAATGTTTAAATATTTTTGAAAAGGCGATATAGGTTTGTTGGCTGGCCTTGTCTTCATGAGAGGCACCATCACGACCGGAGCAGGGTTTGGATCGTGACAACCCATTAACATTATACCCATCTAGGGTCCACAATCTTAGTATTTAAAACTAGCTACTCATGCTAAATTACAAGAATAAAGTATTAAATAAAGTCATAAAGCTTACAAAACTGCAAGATTCACTCTTCATAAGCTTCCAAATTAATGGACTATTCAATACTTTCTATGTAGGACCTTTATCAGACTTTAATTATCCCACGAAAACGGTAGTTATTCTTTTTATAGTGGACCAAAAGTCATGGTCAGAATCGGACAAAATTGCCTCTGCAAACAACTTTTGTGACCACATAATGGTCGCAGACCATGTATATAGTCTGCATAACCTCCATTCACATTGAAGACTTGTAAGTCACCAATTCCAGGCTTCTATCGCATATGAGTTATGCGGCCGCATATCTATTATGTGGCCGCCTTATCCCATTGCAAATCGTGTTGGAAAGCTTCTTCTACTGGAATTGTGCCGTCATTATGCGGCTCGCAAAAGTGTTATGCGGCCGCATAATGGACCGCATATTCTTCTCTTCATTTGTCCAATAAGTCTTCTTCAACTTGCGATCAACATTTGACTTATGCGACCCACATGTGACTTATACGGTCGCATACATATAGCATTTCTATCCTTTTGTGACTTTTTGACTTCTTTTCCATATTTTTGGGTCTTCAAGCTCATGCACTATAAAACAACCAAACATGACAAGAATTAACTAAAAATGCATTATAAGACGAGCTAAAATCTAAGTAATTGGTATCAAAGGTGCCAAAATTCTACGTCACATCAGTCGCCACTTGGAATTGATTTTTGGGTGTTCCAATTCGCCTTTTATTTGAATCCCTAGTCAAAGGAAGATTTGACTCTTTTATTATTGGTCTGCGAAAACAAGTCTGGGTAAGGAATTCTGTTGATTGGGGCAAAGGTGTAAGGTATTCCCTAGTCCTGTGGTTCTAGCACAGTCGCTTTATTAACTTAAACTTGGCTTGAATTAATTTTATAAACTATACTTTATTGGATTATATGTTTGCCAATGTCCGCTTTTATTGTCGAATATTAGAATTTTTTTAAAAATAATTTGAATAAATTATATTGTCATAACCACACCACGCAAGCGAATGTGTGATGGAATAGTAAAATTAATTAACTTATCATAATTGTGCCTCGTAAGCGAATACGAAATCATGACAATCAATTATTTTGAAAAAATATTAGTTCTTGAAAATTATTAGTCATCTATTGCGCTACGAAAGCGAATCCACAATTTCAACAAAGGATTAATAAATTTAAAATTTAACTAAAACTAATGGACATGATATGAGATTATCAATTAGTTTGTTGAATATAAAATATCACGCTACCAAGTGATTCCGCGAGCTAAAACGCGCCTACTAATTGCCTAGTGTTTAAATTGATTATTAAAATGATTAGATTAGTCAATTATAAAATAAAATAACTCTTTTTTATTGAAAATATTTGAAAATAAAATTTGGCCAGCACATTCTTTCATTATCTATGGCCCATGTTTTTCTTCTCTTAAGGTTTAAACAACCTAGTAGTCCAACATTAAAATAAGAGTCACTTTTTGTCTTATCCAGACTTTATTCGTGACTACAACTAAAGTTAATCAAGAAGCTATTTATATAAGAACATAATGGTCCCTTTTTAAAACTTGACATCAAATTAGACTCATGATAGTCAGATCTTTAAACCTTAATAATTATGAACCAATCAATTTGTTCTTGCCTAATTCTGCTGAAACAATCAGACATCCCCAATCATTATCTTTAACGTGATCCTTATCGAGGAGCTTAATATGAACAATGTAAGATATGTCCTCCTTTCAATGATTAAACGACAGTAAATAGAAAGCTAAACACACAACATACTATCCAAACAGGTGCACATTATATAACTAATATACATATGGCTTTATTCTTCCTTTTAATACTCATTTTACCCTAAGTTAAAGATAATGTAACACACAAACGGATGTTGTTTTACATAATCATAACTCAAACATTCGCCTTTTATTCCAGTAGTCTTAAAGCATGTTTAGAACAGTCTAGCAAAATATTTTCATGGCAGCATAATAAACTAAGGAACTCAAACTGCTGAAATTACAGCATCACTTAAAAGGAATACCTAGTAGCAGAAAGAAGAGCATCAGCTATGGATCAAGTAACAGTAATCAGTGGCAACAACAACAACCAGCAACTTTTAAATCAAAGAAAAAGAACCAGAGATGACAAACAGAGTAATTGAAATCAGCAATGAGTCACTCTCAATTTTTTTTAAAAGATCCATCTACTTTCTTAAAGGTTTTACACTTAAGAATCAGCTTACAAATCTCACGAGTTTCAACTTTCTTTTCAACTTACTAAAGATGTTAAGTTGATCTTCTTCTTTTTTCCCTCAAGTGGTGATCCTTTTTCAGTAAGTATGTGTATTCTCAGTCCCCAAATAGTGTAAGAAGACCTCTTTAAAGGAGAGGAGAACTCTTGGGACAGATTTTATTTGGCCAAAAATCTATCCAAAATGATAGATTTTTTACCAAATATCTGCCCAAAACCAGATTTTTGCCCAATGTACAGTTTGTTTTACCAACTGTAAAAGGATTTTTGGAGTATTATACTCCAAAATAGTCTGCAACAGTGAAAGCAATCAAACACGGAATTTTCTTTGTCACTATACCCCCTTAAAAGGCTATAATAAAGGGAGTTTTTTCAATTAAAGGATAACCGAAACGAGATTCATTTTATTAAAAATTAGAGTCACCACTTGGAAAGTTTATAGTGTCCCAATTCACCGGTTTGAATCCTGAATCGAAGAAAAGATTTGACTCTGTTTAATAGTTGTGAACCAGAAATCCGAGTAAGGAATTATGTTAACCTGTGAGAAGGTGTGAGGCATTCCTGGGTTCCGTGGTTCTAGCACGGTCGCTCAACTGTCATATTCAGCTTAATTATCTGATTTTAAAACATGTTCATCCTATAGTGCAATTTAAAGTTATTTACCGCTTTAATAAATTTTAAGAAAAATTGAACGTCGTTTAAAACGTGTCCTTGGATCGCGTCACATGAAATGCACCCACAATCCGAAACACATTTTATCTAACTTTTTAGGATTTGGATTTAGGTCACATGAAATGCACACCCGAATTTAGGAAGGTAAAGTTATTAAAGAATGCGCCTAAAGAAACTAACACGTTATTAACTTTCGAGGGCCACGAAAATTCATCTAGGTGGAGCGCCTCAAATTCTAAGGATTGAATCAAAATTAATTAAACGAGGGCCATGCAATTGATATTTTATTTGACACGGCGCACCTCGATTTTAATCTAAAGAAAAGGAAATCATGTTACCTTTGGAGGGCCAAGAACTATTCATGTTATCTAGTATTGTTTATGGCACACCTCTATCTATCCTTAAAGAATCGTAATAAACTCCAAGCGCGCCCAGTAATAAAGCAGATAATTGAAAATTTAGGGACGTTTATTCCAAAACCATCTTGTTGTAACGTATTTAAAATTAGCAAACAAATACAAATGCATCATGCAGAACCAATTCTAGATGACATTTTACACCTCGAAATTCATCACTCCAGATCAGAAATTATGCAAACAAGCACGGCAAAAGAATCGAAATCTTTTTCCCTATTACAAGGTACAATCTTACCTTTGTCTTTATGGATGTAACATAAGATTTCACCAAATACATACAACTTATACACATGTAACTTAATGGTACACCTGTGCCTAGTGTCACAACCTCATCCTTGAATTTTAGCCAAATATCTAAGTCACAAAAATACCAACAAACTGGGACAGCAGGGATATTGGATCAACAAGACATTAAATTGCTAAATATGATAAGTGATAGTTTTACTTCTACATTATCCATAAAACTTGAAATTCTACAACCAAATAAGAATAAATAATCGGTGAAAGTATATCTCCTTCACACAGGTTTCACAAGGAGAAAGATAAGTAGTCATTCACATTGCGACAACACAAAACTCAAACGGAAACAACTCCCACACACACCATTGTGTAGACCAAATATCCAGCAGATCTTCATTTAATATCAATATATACAAAGAAGGATCATTAAAATTTAATTAAGAACTAACCTCAAAATCTCGGTAGAGGAGATTGAAACCAAACCAAATCAGAGAACCGGACCAGAAACTAACGAACGGAAACTTGGTCAAACTCCAACTCGACGGCAATCGGACCCAATTCCAGTGACTCAAACCACGACCAAAAATATGGCGCTTGCTTGCGTGAAGGCTTAGAGCCCTTTTCGCTAGGTCCAAAAGCTTCCCAAATACTTGAAGAGACCTATTTGCAACTGATTTTGCTACTTCTAATAGCTGGAGTTTGGAGTTGATTCAAGCGCATTTTCTGCTAGGAGTTTGATTAGGGTTAAGGTCGTTTCTTCAGTTGTGTTTGTGTGTGACCGAACTGGAAAGGAAAGGATCATTTTCCGGCGGGTTTCAGGCAGTGAGGTCCGGTAGTTACTGATTTTCTGAGGCAAGGGATGAGGGAGACGAAGGTCAGGGGGTGGGAGTCATTTCTCTGTTGAGAAGCTGCACAACATCTAGCTCTTCAGTGTTATTTTTGTGTATTGAGTATTTTCGTCCCCCCTCCTTTAGCTGATACGCATTAGTTTATATACATGAAATTAGATTTTTTTTTTTTTTTGTGTATTTGCTAATTAGTCCCTAGGTCCTTTTGTGTTAAGTCCTTATAGTCTTTTTATTTATTTTTTATCCTAAAGAAGAGTTTAGGAGCGTCCCTAAACTACACAATATCTTTTAAAATAAGATAGAAATACTACACTATGTCAAAACTAATCCTAATTAATTAAACTAAATAAGAAAACACATAAATGCACAAGGAAATTCTATATCAGGCAGTAAATCACTTAGAGCGGTAAAACCGTGAAGGTTCAAATGAAATTTCTTTTAAAAAATAGGTAAATCAAGTAAAACAACAAGTAAATAGTAAGAAGGAATTTTCCCCTCGGGCTCAGTATCAATTGCTTATAACAATATCAGCCTCATGGATTCAGTATGAGTCACTCAACATAGTATCAGCCCCTCGGACTCACTCTCAGATCATATGGGTACCGGCACACACTTTGGGTGTGCAGACTCCGGGGGGCCTCTTATGGCCCAAGTGCTACATCAAGACACCTTGTGGCATCATCACTCGGCACTCGGCCTCCCATTACTCAAGCTACCTCGTGGCATATAAAGCATCTCATATCACTCAGCATATCCTCACATATGTCCCTCGGCCTCACTCAGTCCAGAAATCATAAAAAAGCCCCTCAAGCATCGGAAAACAGAAATGTTCAGCCCAAACAACATTGGAAATATAGGTCTCAAAATTCAATTAAAAGTGGCTAAGTTTGTAAAACAGTATTAATCAATAGGAGAGAGTTCAAGTAATATATCAAAATAGTGAGGAAACGGTGATAAAAGTCCACGAAGAATCATAGTCGGCATGAAGCCCAAAATATAAAAATAAGCCCAAATCATGTAGATAACAAACACATCTCAATCAAACACGCGGTAAAAACATCAATCGCGATGGACCAAGTCATAATCCCCAATAGTAAATAACCCCGCGCTCATTATTAAGCGCGTGTTTTACCTCAATACAGCACTATGTTGTCCAATCCGATGTTTCAAACCCTCAGGACATCATTTAGTATCATTATTCACCTCAAGCCGGCCAAATCTCCAGCTCGCTATACCCTTGCCTCTTGAATCGGCCTCCTCGTGCATCGAATATGAGCAAAACCACAATGAATACGTCACATTAGGCTAAGGGAACATAACCCAATCGAAAAGAATCGAAAAATATCAAAAATTCTGAAATTGGCAAGACACGAACACCGGGCCCACTTCTCAAAATTCAGAAATATTCACATCCACGGGTTCCTTATCTCGCCACGAATCTATACATATCAAGAACTCTCAATTCCGAGCTCAAATGGCCCTTTAAATTCCAATTTAAAATTTCAAAAACTCAAGCCCTAGTTCTTCCCATTTTTGCCAAGTTTTCATGAATTTCTAGGTTGATTCTACAATTAAATCATTTTTTTAGTTCATAGGACTTACCTCCAATCGATCCCCATTGAAACCCTCTTCAATTTCTCCCAAAAAGCACTCAAGGTGCTCAACAATGGTGGAAAATGTGACCTAGCTCACGGAGGAAATGTTATTAAAAACCATTTTGCCCAATGATTTTTTCTTCTATGCGAACGCGAGGGCCTTCTCGCTTTTGCGATGCCAAAATTCCACTGACCCATTTTTACTCATTGTGAATAACGGTTTCCCACCCGCGAACGTGATGCCTAAGCTGATCCCACTACGCGAATGCGAGCCTTGTGTCGCGAACGCGAAGAACAACCAATGCGGGACCTCAGATCCTTCAATGTGAACACGACACCCGTCACGCGAACGCAAAGCTTTAACTTCCAACCCTATGTGATCACAAACCACTGCTACGAACGCGAAGAACAAAGTTCCAACTACCTAATGTTCCTCTACGCGATCGCGATCGCGACACCCTTCCGCGATCGCGATGACCAAATTTTCTGCAACACGGAGCTGGAAAATCTGCAACTCCTAAGTGTTATAATAGGTCCGATTGACCACCCGAAATCACCCCGAGGCCCTCACTGTCCGAGTAAGGAATTATGTTAACCTGTGAGAAGGTGTGAGGCATTCCTGGGTTCCGTGGTTCTAGCACGGTCGCTCAACTGTCATATTCAGCTTAATTATCTGATTTTAAAACATGTTCATCCTATAGTGCAATTTAAAGTTATTTACCGCTTTAATAAATTTTAAGAAAAATTGAACGTCGTTTAAAACGTGTCCTTGGATCGCGTCACATGAAATGCACCCACAATCCGAAACACATTTTATCTAACTTTTTAGGATTTGGATTTAGGTCACATGAAATGCACACCCGAATTTAGGAAGGTAAAGTTATTAAAGAATGCGCCTAAAGAAACTAACACGTTATTAACTTTCGAGGGCCACGAAAATTCATCTAGGTGGAGCGCCTCAAATTCTAAGGATTGAATCAAAATTAATTAAACGAGGGCCATGCAATTGATATTTTATTTGACACGGCGCACCTCGATTTTAATCTAAAGAAAAGGAAATCATGTTACCTTTGGAGGGCCAAGAACTATTCATGTTATCTAGTATTGTTTATGGCACACCTCTATCTATCCTTAAAGAATCGTAATAAACTCCAAGCGCGCCCAGTAATAAAGCAGATAATTGAAAATTTAGGGACGTTTATTCCAAAACCATTTTGTTGTAACATATTTAAAATTAGCAAACAAATACAAATGCATCATGCAGAACCAATTCTAGATGACATTTTACACCTCGGAATTCATCACTCCAGATCAGAAATTATCAAACAAGCACGGCAAAAGAATCGAAATCTTTTTCCCTATTACAAGGTACAATCTTACCTTTGTCTTTATGGATGTAACATAAGATTTCACCAAATACATACAACTTATACACATGTAACTTAATGGTACACCTGTGCCTAGTGTCACAACCTCATCCTTGAATTTTAGCCAAATATCTAAGTCACAAAAATACCAACAAACTGGGACAGCAGGGATATTGGATCAACAAGACATTAAATTGCTAAATATGATAAGTGATAGTTTTACTTCTACATTATCCATAAAACTTGAAATTCTACAACCAAATAAGAATAAATAATCGGTGAAAGTATATCTCCTTCACACAGGTTTCACAAGGAGAAAGATAAGTAGTCATTCACATTGCGACAACACAAAACTCAAACGGAAACAACTCCCACACACACCACTGTGTAGACCAAATATCCAACAGATCTTCATTTAATATCAATATATACAAAGAAGGATCATTAAAATTTAATTAAGAACTAACCTCAAAATCCCAGTAGAGGAGATTGAAACCAAACCAAATCAGAGAACCGGACCAGAAACTAACGAACGGAAACTTGGTCAAACTCCAACTCGACGGCAATCGGACCCAATTCCAGTGACTCAAACCACGACCAAAAATATGGCGCTTGCTTGCGTGAAGGCTTAGAGCCCTTTTCGCTAGGTCCAAAAGCTTCCCAAATACTTGAAGAGACCTATTTGCAACTGATTTTGCTACTTCTAATAGCTGGAGTTTGGAGTTGATTCAAGCGCATTTTCTGCTAGGAGTTTGATTAGGGTTAAGGTCGTTTCTTCAGTTGTGTTTGTGTGTGACCGAACTGGAAAGGAAAGGATCATTTTCCGGCGGGTTTCAGGCAGTGAGGTCCGGTAGTTACTGATTTTCTGAGGCTAGGGATGAGGGAGACGAAGGTCAGGGGGTGGGAGTCATTTCTCTGTTGAGAAGCTGCGCAACATTTAGCTCTTTAGTGTTATTTTTGTGTATTGAGTATTTTCGTCCCCCCTCCTTTAGCTGATACGCATTAGTTTATATACATGAAATTAGATTTTTTTTTTTGTGTGTATTTGCTAATTAGTCCCTAAGTCCTTTTGTGTTAAGTCCTTATAGTCTTTTTATTTATTTTTTGTCCTAAAGAAGAGTTTAGGAGCGTCCCTAAACTACACAATATCTTTTAAAATAAGATAGAAATACTACACTATGTCAAAACTAATCCTAATTAATTAAACTAAATAAGAAACTATTTTTATATTTTCGAAATTATACAAAGATAAAAATATGGTACTATATTTTTGCATTTTTTTTTCAAATTTATAAAAAATACATAAACTAAAATATTTTTATAATTTTTATTTCTAGTAATAAAATAAAGTAAATGAGTCAAAATGAATTGAAATGGCTATATTAGGCCTAAATTAAATATTTGCGGGCTCAAATATAAAAATCTTGGGGAGGGACAAAAATCACATGTCTACACCCAACACTCAAGTAGTCTCTATCTACTTCAGCTTTTTATCAATACATGACTTATTTAAGCTAAAAATTCAAACTAAAATCATGTTCAAAGGGAGATAAAGTCAAACTTACGAACCATTCAATAAACTAACTAAACCTCATGAACTAAACAATTAATTAATTTGAATTGAATCCATTATTTCTTGTCACGACTAACTTAATATCCAAAAAAAACAATCAAAATTGACCATCAAGGTCAAGGAAACAAATGTCCAGAGGTAACAAGAAAGAACAACCACACAATCAATCGACCGGGTCGATAAAACTAAAAAATCTAACTTAACAAATACATATGAAGTAGTCGACCAACTAGGTTGAAGAACCAAAAATCAAAGCTGACGAACTATATACGAGTTAATTCACCAGCAAGGTCGAAGAACTAAATTCAATGTTATGAAGAATCATTTGATTCCAAACTAACAACAAAATACTGAAATAAACTACATTGATAATACAAAAACTAGAATCATGACTATGATTAATCCCTAAACCTAATAACAAATACAAAACGAAGAATCTGAGAGAAGGAAAAAAAATGAAAGAATGAATTCTGTTATACAAAACGAAGGAAGTCGACGCCAAATCAAATGAGGAGATGCCAAGGACGATGTGTCGTGACTGTCCGACATTGAAGCGCATGTTTCCTTTTAGCAAAAGCCAAAATAAATAATGTTTGGCATTGTTCTAGAAGGAAACGAGTACCTTTAAGTTGAGATGAAGCTAGACTGCAGAAGCAGCGGTGGTCTTGGGTGGTCGGGGCAACGGGTTGGTCGACACTAGCGGAGGATAGATTTTAAGGGTTAAATTAAAGAGGAAATGTGGATCTCCTAGAGATATACACGAATATGTGAGGCTTGTGTGGTAGGGATGATTGGTATGTCACTAATTAGAGAAAAAAAAGGAAAAATTAGGCGGCTAGGATTTTGGATTAGACCTAGATTTATGGGGATTAAGAAGGATTTAAAAGATTTGGGGTTTGGATTCATGGAGAGGAGGTTGGGAGGAAGAAAGGGAGAAATTTTTTTTGGGTTTGGAGATTGTCCACCATGGGGCCGAGGCGGCGGCGCGACTAGGGTTTGGGTTTGCCAATTTTTGGTGGGTATTTGGGGAATTTGGGTTTTGAAATTCATGGAAATAAGGTTGAGAGGAAGAAAGGGTGAGATTTTAGGGTGGTTTGGACGACGATCGTCAGCGGTGGAAATTTTTGGCCTGTAGAGATGGGTGACGAGCGGCTAGGTTAGAGAGTGTGAGAATAGAGAAGAAGAAGATGGGAAATTAAGGGGGAAATGGGGAAAAAATTTGGGTATTTGAGGGCTTAAATATTGGGGATGGATAATGAATGAGGGCCATTAGATCAAAGGAGATTGAATAGATAAGATTGCATATCAATAGCTTGGCCAAAACGACATCATTTTGCGTGTCTTCCAGGACAACTCATTTGGATTGGGTTCTTAGCTGTTGGGCTCTGATTTTGGGGCCAATTTTGGCCCAACTCAGTTAAGAACACAACTTAGCCATCTATTCTAATTCTCTTTAATTTAACTATACACAACTCCTAAATCCTACACATACACACATAAAAGAAATAAAAATACAGAATTAGGCATTTACACTGGCTACTTCTACGGCTCGAACACATGACTAGGGGAAAAGCTATGTTGGCCCAAGGGTGATCAACTGAACACATTTTGCCAAAAAATTATACTACGTGTAAGATAAAATATTACTACTTGTTATTGATAATAGACTTAAACACTCTTGTATAGCCCATTGCCAAAGTGTGTTCGAAAGTTAAAAACCCTTATTGAATTTTATGGGTTCGCCACTGCTCGTAACCTATAGGTCATACAAAAAAACTTTATCGTTGTTATAATACACCGGCATTCACTATTCATCTTTCGAAGTTGAAAACTCCAGTTTGAATATGTTCATCTCTTTATATTGATTGTGATATTTTAACTTCAATACCACACAAGATGGTGGATAATTTGTGTGGTGTCCAATTTTTCGTATGATTTGATTTTGGAAGGATCTGGTTCTTCTAAGTGTTCCTTAACCTATTATTGCAGAAATAGTGAATGCGGAAAGTAAAGAACACAAGTAATTTTATGTGGAAAACACCTGGCTCAAATGGTGAAAAAAATACGACCTACTTCTCAGTATGATTTTTCCAAACTCTCCACTAAATTACTGAGCCAAAACAACATTTACAAAACACTTATGTAAAGCTAGGATTAACTCCAATCCCATTGCGGAAAACAGACTCTAACCATTGCAACAACTTCAAGTTAACTCTAACTTGAATACTCTGAGTACCTATTACAATTGCCTCTAGATAAATCTGAAAGGTACAATACGAAAATACCTATCCAAATAGGATAAAAGACAAACAGTAAGAACTGGTTCTTCTAACCAATTCATGTAGCTTCAGGTTTGCACTCTTGAATCACACACGAACTGCTTGTAAAATACCTTGCTATTTTTCTCTCAGATCACGTTTAACTTGTACTTTTGTGCACCCCTATAAAATGAGAACATCATGCAATTTATAAACTTAGTAGAGTAGAAAATAACTAGAGTTCTAATGCTACTCTTTCTTGATGGAGAAGTTCTTATTGATGTCAACTTCTAACTCATCTCTTATCTTGGATAGTGTTCTCTTTGATTAAGTAATCCTTCTCTTTACCAATTATGCACCTTTTAGATCAGGAGATATCAATTATACCAAGTTAAGCTTATCTCCTTCACGTGCATCCCACATGCTCGAATTTGCTCATGTCTATGCACGCAAGGGGTGGACCAGGTTCATGCTTGAGCTTCCTTTGTCAATATTCAAAACAAACATCCACTTTCTTGCACCAAGTCAAAACAAACCTTTAGGAGTGGCATGGACTTCATAGTAACAAGCAAGCTGAGTATTTTCCCCAAAATGATCCTTGCTTGTACCAAACTCCCACTTCTTCATAGGTTTCTTGAAATGTGCAAACACAACTGTGAGAATGAAGCCATGGGGAATCGCATGAGTGTTTGTGACATTTATAACTCTATCAAGAAGTTGGATAATAAATCCAGGCAAACTAATCTGCTTCCCACTATCCAAACACTCCATCAGAACCAGGATACTAAATTTCCTCCTCATTATCATTGAATTTCTTGGTAATGGCCAGGGCAGTAGGGAGATTTTTCTAGGCTAGGCCACTTGAGCTTTGTATAGTCATTGTACCCCTCAGCAGGTACACCCAAAATTTCTCCCAACTCATTCACATCAAAAGAGACTGCCTTTTGTCACCATATTGGTAACCCTTCCATTTCTCACCTCAGCATTTGAAATAAACTCAACAATTTCATTCCTAGCTAACCTGCCAACCATCTAAAGGACCATGTCCTTCCAGCCTTGTGTCACATCCCGATTCCCAAATCTGACAGTGATGGCGCCTCTCGTGAAGACAAGGCCAGACAAAACAGCGTAAACACCTATTTTAAATCAATTAATTAACATAAACAATTCTAAAACATGTTTAAGATAGCAATAATTGTGGAAACAACAATAATAACAAGGGAAACCATCCTGACACAACTCAAACCGGGGTGTCACAAGTCATGAGCTACTAGAGAATATGCTATAAGTCTACAAAGTACAATAATCTGATATAATAGTCTGAAGAAAACATAAATGATAGAGTATAGGGGAGACAAGGGGCTGCGAACATCAACAGCTACCTTGTAACTCCAAATTGCTGCCTGGTCTGGAATGAATGGGCGCTCAGGTGCAGGCTCTGCTATGCCTGAATCTGCACACATGGTGCATGGAGTAATGTGAGTACTCCGACCTAGTGAGTAATAATTATAAATAATGCCTGAAAGCATGAAAACACATAAAGGCACAAGGAAATTCTATATCAGGCAGTAAATCACTTAGAGCGGTAAAACCGTGAAGGTTCAAATGAAATTTCTTTTAAAAAATAGGTAAATCAAGTAAAACAACAAGTAAATAGTAAGAAGGAATCTTCCCCTCGGGCTCAGTATCAATTGCTTATAACAATATCACCCTCATGGATTCAGTATGAGTCACTCAACATAGTATCAGCCCCTCGGACTCACTCTCAGATCATATGGGTACCGGCACACACTTTGGGTGTGCAGACTCCGGGGGGCCTCTTATGGCCCAAGTGCTACATCAAGACACCTTGTGGCATCATCACTCGGCACTCGGCCTCCCATTACTCAAGCTACCTCGTGGCATATAAAGCATCTCATATCACTCAGCATATCCTCACATATGTCCCTCGGCCTCACTCAGTCCAGAAATCATAAAAAAGCCCCTCAAGCATCAGTAAACAGAAATGTTCAGCCCAAACAACATTGGAAATATAGGTCTCAAAATTCAATTAAAAGTGGCTAAGTTTGTAAAACAGTATTAATCAATAGGAGAGAGTTCAAGTAATATATCAAAATAGTGAGGAAACGGTGCTAAAAGTCCACGAAGAATCATAGTCGGCATGAAGCCCAAAATATAAAAATAAGCCCAAATCATGTAGATAACAAACACATCTCAATCAAACACGCGGTAAAAACATCAATCGCGATGGACCAAGTCATAATCCCTAATAGTAAATAACCCCGTGCTCATTATTAAGCGCGTGTTTTACCTCAATACAGCATTATGTTGTCCAATCCGAGGTTTCAAACCCTCAGGACATCATTTAGTATCATTATTCACCTTAAGCCGGCCAAATCTCCAGCTCGCTATACACTTGCCTCTTGAATCGGCCTCCTCGTGCATCGAATATGAGCAAAACCACAATGAATACGTCACATTAGTCTAAGGGAACATAACCCAATCGAAAAGAATCGAAAAATATCAAAAATTCTGAAATTGGCAAGACACGAACACCGGGCCCACTTCTCAAAATTCAGAAATATTCACATCCACGGGTTCCTTATCTCGCCACGAATCTATACATATCAAGAACTCTCAATTCCGAGCTCAAATGGCCCTTTAAATTCCAATTTAAAATTTCAAAAACTCAAGCCCTAGTTCTTCCCATTTTTGCCAAGTTTTCATGAATTTCTAGGTTGATTCTACAATTAAATCATTTGTTTAGTTCATAGGACTTACCTCCAATCGATCCCCATTGAAACCCTCTTCAATTTCTCCCAAAAAGCACTCAAGGTGCTCAACAATGGTGGAAAATGTGACCTAGCTCACGGAGGAAATGTTATTAAAAACCATTTTGCCCAATGATTTTTTCTTCTATGCGAACGCGAGGGCCTTCTCGCTTTTGCGATGCCAAAATTCCACTGACCCATTTTTACTCATTGCGAATAACGGTTTCCCACCCGCGAACGTGATGCCTAAGCTGATCCCACTACACGAATGCGAGCCTTGTGTCGCGAACGCGAAGAACAACCAATGCGGGACCTCAGATCCTTCAATGTGAACACGACACCCGTCACGCGAACGCAAAGCTTTAACTTCCAACCCTATGTGATCACAAACCACTGCTACGAACGCGAAGAACAAAGTTCCAACTACCTAATGTTCCTCTACGCGATCGCGATCGCGACACCCTTCCGCGATCGCGATGACCAAATTCTCTGCAACACAGAGCTGGAAAATCTGCAACTCCTAAGTGTTATAATAGGTCCGATTGACCACCCGAAATCACCCCGAGGCCCTCAAGACCTCAACCAAAAGCACCAACACCTACTAATACATCATTCAAACTTTCTTCAAACATCAAAACACATGAAAGAACACTAAAATCATCAATTCTCATCGAATTCAAGCCTAAGTTCTTCAAAAACTTCTGAAACACACACTCGATCAAAAATCCAACCAAATCATCTCCGAATGACCTAAAATTTTACACTCACATCCCAAATGATATAATGAAGCTACAGCAACTCTCGGAATTCCAATTCGACCCTCGGATCAAAATCTCACCTATCAACCGGAATTCACCAAAATACTAATTTCGCCAATTCAAACCCAATTCTACACCGGACCTCCAAAATCACTTCCAATCACACTCCTAAGTCACAAATCATCTCCTGAAGCTAACCGAATCATCGAAAATCATATCCGATCCCTGTAACATATAATTCGACATTCGACAACGAACAGAAGTCCAAAATATCACTCGAACCAGCAGCAATGTCATAGTAGCAGTATTCTAGTGTATTTTAGATTTTAATTCTTCTGAACCTTTTTTAATAAGGCCTAAAGGAGCCTATTTATAGAGTAAAATGGGAGGATAATTTGAATAAGATATTCAGATTTCCCACCCCTACTCTTTTGAATTATTTTCAGTTTAGTCTAGGTGCATTAAACATGAATACACTTGAACCCCTGCTAGAAGGTTCTAGGGTATTCTCTATTATTCTATTTAGGCGTAAATGCCTTTATTACCCTCACTTGCTAATGTTTACTGCCTATTTACCATTTAGTTATACCTAGAATGCCCTTTATTTCTTAACTAATTACATAAAAACCAAGCCTATTTGTCTTTTATACCTTTAATCTTTCCAAGTTATTTTTAGAATACCATTTACCCATTCCCCTTTTACCCCTGTGTTTTGTGTTTTATTTACCCAACTAGCCTTGAGCAGTCAGTATTTAACAAATAACCCCAATACTTAGACTTTATATTATAGCCAATTTAGAACTAATTAACCCTTTTTCAGAAATAACCACTTTGCAAATATGGCAACAAATAGCCTTTTAATTAATTAGAGGTGCATACAAGTCAAAAGTCAAAACTGTATAGCAATGATAGCCAACACTAGGCAGTTTTATAAACATAGCCCTAATACGACTAATTACTCAGAAATTCAGAAGAGTCAAGAGTCAAATTGTATTGCAATTATGCGCACGTGATTTTTGCCTCAAGCAATTGAATTCCAAAATATTTAAAAATAATACAAAAATAATTTTTGTTTGCAAATTGTTTGATTTGTGTGAAATACCAATGTTTGTTTGAAATAAAATTGAAATGAAAATACAAAAAGGAGTTAATTAAGAAAATATCACAAAAAATTGTAAAACAAATGTTAGGAAAATAGAAAATTAAGAAAAAATACAAAAAATATCGAAAAATTAAGGAAAAATGCAAAAAATGAAAAATAAAGGAAATATATCAGCTGTAAAATAAATACAAAGGAAAAAATACAAAATACAAAAATAAAATATAGAAAATTACAAAATACAAGTTAAAAAAAATATAATAATAAAATACAAAAATACATTATATTGTATAATTTATATTGGGCCAAATACACAAGGAATGCATAGCCCAAAAAACTTACACAGACCAGGCCCAGTCATTGTTGACCGGTCTGCCCAGTCTATAGACCAAACGACGCCGTATCGATAAACAAATATGGGTCGTTGATTGTATTTGATCAACGGACATGGTGAGGCGGTGCATCTCTTAATGAAACGACGTCGCCTTTAGCATCAATCTCAACCGTTCATTGCAACTGATCAAACGGATGAGACTATTAGACCACTAAATGAAATGATGTAGTTTGAAGTAATTAATCTCAACTGTTCGAATTACTTAATCT